>JACTAT010000010.1:3853252-4130535 GCA_014526335.1 Chrysaora quinquecirrha
AATATCCGCACACATTTTGAAAATCTCGTGTCCCGAGTAGGCCGGATAATCGAATAACTACTGTATACTCAACATTGACTGAAATTTATTTACCTGACTCCGAGAGCAGCTATCGAACCAATTGGAATACTCCGAGATGGATCTTTGAGGTCTCCGCTCATATTTACGCCGGACATAACGCCACAGGCGGCAGGAAAGAAAACGCCAAAAACGGTGAAAAAATGAACGTGGCCAGTGAACATCGGTTTGGCATTGTTGTTGAAGTTTTCATTGCTGAATCCAGTAAATCCGTCAACTAAAAGAGAAGAATGAACAGCAAATGAATGAAAAAATTAGGCCATGGTTAAATGCAATTTTTTCGGGTTTAATCTGTGGCAGGGGGATCTTTATATTGTTATCTCCCTATTGTATCGCGTGGTAGAGTTAGCGAAGCTTTTGCTTCTATCTCGTGATTGGCTGAAGCTATTTCATGCAAATTAATTCCTTATACAGCAGTGCTGCTATGGTGAAGCGGATTAACTCTACTTAATAAATTTTAAGGTCCGGTTACTCATTCAAAGTTCGTGTTCTTCTCAACCAATTCTTTTTTGGGTAGCCTTCATTTTCGGAATGTGTGTTTTTCGAAGCCATAATTTGTAAAACGGCAGATTTTGGAGCTCTCCAAAACCTTCTGTCATCAAAAGCAGGTTTCCGAGGTTTTCGAGAGATTCATGGTTTGAAGTTCAAACGAGACTGCAATTTTAACAGTTGCCATGAACATTCCACAAACGGGTCTGGGAACGAGGCAAGCAAGAATTTTGGCGGGAAAGTTTTCAGATTTCCAGAATTCGTGTTTCCTGAAAATTAAAGATTCTGTTTTTGGGAGCTTTCTGTTTTCAAAATTCAGAAGGTTTTGGAGGACCAGAAGAATCTAACAAAATGGGCACAATTTGCACGATATGGCACTTTGATTTTGAAATTTTTGAGCCTCAATATTGACTTATCACACAATTCTCATTTTCCGCACATTAAAATCTAAACCAACAACAACAACAATTCGCTACAACTGAGTAGCCGGTTTATCAGCCTTCTGACAACAACAACAACTGGAGGTGGGATTGCAATAATTGGGACTGGTGTTACAAGTCTAGCGTAAATATGCTTAGAAACTTTAAAAATTGCGATAAACAGTGGAAACATCCAGTTTATCGCAATTTTGAAGTTCTGTATAACTTGCGATGAACAGCGGAATCATTTTCGGAAATACTTAAGAGCTTTTTCGTCTGACACTCCTCAGAGTATGAACACCAGAAACAGACCAAAACAATAAACTAACAAAATTATTTGAAGAGTCCAAGTGAGAAAACGAACTCTTTCAGTCTATACAAAACCGGCCTTTTGGTTTTGAAGTAGGCCCCAAAGTGAAACAAAGATCTTTTAGTCTATTGTTTCGGTCTGTTTCTGCCGTTCATACTCTGAGGAGTGTCAGACAAAAAAGCTTTTAAGTATGCCCGAAAATGATTCCGCTGTTCATCACAATTTTTCTGTATAACTCAAAAATCATAACCATACTGTCACAAAAAAGTATCTATGTAGCAATTGTTAGTATAGAAGGTTTTTACATACTAAACGATGCTTTGTTGTGGTCAAATAAAATTCTCATGCATTACAGCGAATACAGTACTTGCCAGTGAAGCTTTTCAAATATTACAAAGACTACCTCAACCAAAAATATTTCAATTTCAAAAGCACTGCATAGCAAATCTTTATAGTACCCACTGTATCGCTGAAGTTGTTCCAGGAGCGAGATCAAAATGGCTGACGAAGACATTTCCTATCGCGTGGCAAATTCGAATGATCTTGATGTGATCGAAGCATTTCTGCTCGAGCATTTTGTACCCAAAGCACCTAATTACCAGGCTTTATCATTAACAGCGAACGACGAGATGAGAGAGTTCTTAAAACCAATTATAGAGAAAAGTTTAAAAGAGCCAGTCAGTTTGATGGCGTTGAACTGCAGAAACAAAGTCGTTGGAGTTTGCTTAAACTATTTTCTGCATGTCGATACAACTTGCGGCAATACAGCTCGAAAGAACAATGGCGAAACTACGACGCCAAACGTAACTGGAATTTCCAGTGATATTAGCTCTATAGCAATTTACAGCATATATCTGCATTCTATCGATGCTGGCTATCAGCAGTTAATCCCAGAAGGATGCCATAAGCTTCTTACAATTGCATTTTTATGCGTAAATACCGATCAATATGGCCGGCGTGGGATTGCTTCACGTGCTCTTAAGTTGTCAATGGAAAAAGCAACCAATTTTGGTTGCGGAGGAGCTTTACTGAAAGCAACTTCCCAGGCATCTCAGAATTTGTTTCGAAAGGACAGCTTTGAAGTTTTGAAAGTAATCAAACATGAGGATTTCTGCGATGAGAATGGTAGACAATTGATAAGATGCACCGACGGGACTAATCAAGGACAGCTACTTTTCAGAAAGATTCCTTCCTAACTATATTTAGGGTCTCTTTTACGGGGATGAAACTAAAGGAACGGGGGGCAAAACATTTCAAGTGGGGCACATTGTTCAGTTGTACTTCTGTTTTATTTTCGGCGTTTTATCTTGTGCAAGTCCAGTCTTAGAAAGTTTATTCTTCTCTTTGTCAGTACCCTTAGGTACCTAATTGCTAGGGGGTTGGAAAAGGCGGAGGGTCGGAGCTGCAGCAAAGATCTAATTGGCAGGGGTGGGAATAAACGGTGGGTCGGAATTGGTTTGACAAACTTTTCAGGAAACTGCTAAAACTATGCTATGGGCCCCATAGTACTTATAAAGTTAGGCATTCTGTAGTTCTAACCAACAAATAGAGTCTATAAGTGGAATTTAACCGGAATACAACGTTGGCCGTTTGGTAGTCATTTGAAAAGAACCTCAAACCGACTGGACCCCCTGTCAGACCTCAATGAAGGCATCCCCCGGGATAGTGACCCCCTTGTTCGTATCATCAGCTATAAACTCGACTATCAACTGTCGATCCGCCGTTCCGCCGTTCTGCTAATTATCGTAGTAACTAGAACACATTGTTTTACAATATGAAACATTGAATAGCTAGAAATCACTCACCAGGGTCATCATGTACCAGTGTCCCTATGATAAAATCCAGAACGGCCACGGCTAGTATCAACACTAGAACCAGTTGGAATCTAATGACCCATTTTACACCAGATATCGCGATAGCGAGTAAAGCAAGAAGAACTACCAGACTGATGCTTCGGATCGCCCATGTATTGTACCAGCCAACAACACTCGCAAATGATTCAGCAAAGCCAGTGCAGTACATTGCTGTGGCTGCGGCCTGACGAAGAAATAACAGATAAATCAGATACAGTGTTTATTCAAGTCCAAATATCGTTCCATAATAGACCTTTTCAAAGAGGTCTGGATCGGCGTGGCATTTTTCTGGAAAATGGTAGATATCTTGAATAAAGGAATCCTCTCCACGTGCAACGAACTTGAATGTTGTCGCTTTAGGAGAGGTAATGCAACAGATTATAGTCCCAATTTATGAATAATGGAAACCGAGAGAGTGATTTTAGTGATTTTAGTGATTTTACACAGAGCTCTCTTTAGATCAGTTCTCCAAGAACAAGAGCATGCGTAGCTCTATTCAAAGCTCAAATATAATGTTATTTTTTTCTTTCTTTTTTGAGAGGAAAGGAATCTGTGACAGTAAATGTTAAAAATATCTGTTGAAACTCGGGAAACAAGATGGAATTAACTCACAGAACAGGAAAATACTTGACTGACGCTTCCTAGAGCAGATAAACTGGGACATGAATCCTTTCTTTCGCTTTAACTCCAACTAACCGTGAATTAGAAGCAAAATTTGCTGCAATATTTTCTTATGAAACGACTGCAATTCCCGTCTTCGTCTCCACGTGGAGAGGATTCCCTTGTTAAATATGTCTACAAATTTCCAAAAAAAATGTCTCACCGACTCAGACCTTTTTGAAAAGTCTATTCAGCAGTCATGCCTAGTGCTTAAGGCTGCTTACTGTGCGTTGAAAATGCCATGAAGCATTTACTGGGTGAAATTAGAAGCTTCAATACCGGCTCTTTGAGCAGAACCTTAGTCCTATTTTTCTGCCGCGCGGCAGAAAAAGGACCAGCCATCAAAAGGATGAAAACTTTCAAGACCAAAGTGCAGTGTTATCTGATCTCGCGTCATTCCCCATATAGAATAAGCCAGAGCTCTTGGATGGTGGAAAATTAGCCGGTGTAAAGGCAAGCTTAGGCAAAGCCTGAACTAGTTGCCGACTGCTGATCTGCGAGTTTTTGTAACTAATTTATTGCAAGCGACTGTTCGATATAGCTAAGCGCTCCGGGAAAAAGGTTTATGTTACGGCAAATAGTCAGTGCACGCTTCCAGAAAGTTGAGCATATTCTACTTCTGGCTAGCTTTTGCCATTTGGACATACGTTAGCAGTAAAAAATAGCTAGTCAGCCTAAGCCGTTAGTTCTATCGTATCGTAGGTCGTCATAAGCCTGGCTTCTAAGGGCAAGCATTAAGATATGGCTAGCGTAAGAAGTACCACTAAGGAATTCGATTCAAAAACTTTAAATATGCTTCATTGTGTCGAGTCTTGGCATGCTGTTGAGAAAACGTGACGTGGTAAATGATAATGGTAGAGATGTAGGGAATCAAATAAAACAGACACTTACATGCCCGAGACAATATAGCAGTCCAATTGTACCACCAATTTTCCCGCCAAGAACATGAGAAACAATGAAATACACGCCACCACCTTTAACATCACATCTGTCACAGATTCCAACCGCTGACATGACTGATGCGAGGGCGACAGACAGAGAGATCGTTACGATTAGCAACGATAAACCGATTCCTGCGTAACCCTGTGGAGAAGAGGAAAACGAGTCAAAACCACCGGTGAATCAGGTCCTAACCAAGCGGATTGCTTGTCAAACATTTAGAAGTTGCTCATTAAGCAATGTTTGAGCGTTTGGCCAGTTGAAAAAACATTGATTGACATATGACAAACATAAATAAGCTAGAGTCGCTGTGTGATGTTTCTGCTTAAAAAGTTCAAAAACATTCTTTGCAGAATTCAAGCAAAAGATGCTTGACGGACATTGTTTTGCGGTTGGTCAAACGGTAAAACATTTTGCTTGACAAGCAAATTTTAAATGTTTGACAAACAATGTTTGATCGTTTGGCCAGATTGTTATTTTTGCATGGTGCAATGAGGGTATCACACGAGGGCGCGAAAATCAAGCGATCTTTCAACCTGATTTCTCTTGATTTCTCTGAAACAGGATTCAATATTTACCTGTATTTTCCACGTAAGAGGCTGGGATGTTTTGATAGACTTATTAGACGAGTCATAGTTATCGCTACTGAGTTGAATTGCTGGACACTCAAACTCTGAGCAAATAGCTGTGAGGTTCCTGTTGTTTTTATGTTTAAGAAGAGTGGAACTCATGTCATAAGTCTACTATTTAGTCCGTTCAAGGTTCCCAGGAAAGCCTCGATTCAGATTGTATATCCTCGGTAAAGAGGCTTGAAAATTTGCATTCACTTCTGCTCAAAACTCGTTAAAATTCATTGACTGTTAGATTTGGTCAAGCTAAATTTAACAGAGAGTGTTTGCAGAAATACCTGCTTATTTGACTAAAATATTCTTTCTCTGTATTATCAATATTGATATTGGAATATCAAAACGGATAATATCGGAAGTTTTTGAAGATTAATTTGATTCAGCTGTAGGCCAACTTAAGGGCTTATTTTTTGTAACCTTCTGTTTATGGCAGACCCTCCGAATTCTGAAAACAGTAGACTTAGCAAATAAACTTTCCTGCACCAAAAAACATAGCTGCCGAAAACGCTAGGCTGATCAGAACAAACTCGAACAGAGACATTCATTTTAAAGGGAGAACGAGATTCCTTACAATGTCTGCGAGACCTTCCAGCTTCGGGGACAGAAGGTTTTGGAGGCCTGCGAAACCTGCCGTTTTCAGAAGACTGTACCAAAAAATACGTTTTGATGTCTGCCGAAAAGAGAAGGTGTCTGCTGAAAACAGAATGTGACCAACAAAATACGCCCTAAGATTACGCGAAGGAGCATGTACTGATTACTCAAGTCACTATTGAATTGAATAGAAGCTTCTGCAAAAGATTTTTCCACAAGTACCACATTGAGTGGTACTCGCAACAAGGCTGCATGATAAGAGAGCCAACGACGTTTCCATTGAGCTGTAGTGCATTCACTAAATTTGGTATATCGTATAAATTTGCTACTTTGATGAAAAGCAGTTTTGAGCAAGATTAGCGAAAAATACTTCTTTCTTACCACCATCCATCCTGTTCGTAAAAATATAACCACGCCCACTATGTTCATTAGACATGATGTAAACACTCCTGAAATAACAAACGGTCGAATTACGTCAATGATTTGAAGGGACGTAACTACTCTATTAAGGCCCTCTCTCTTTTAAGCCCCCCTCTCTATTAAGCCCCCTCTGTCTATCATTTCTCTGTCTATCTCTGTCTGTCTGTCTGTCTGTCTGTCTTGAACTGCGATTTTCACAAAAACTTTAAATCCTCGAATAAGCCCTCACCTCCGAATAAGCCCCCCCCCCACCTCGAATAAGCCCCCACCGAAAAATTCATTTCAGAAAATAAACACTCGCCTCGAATACATGGGGAATCATTCGA
This sequence comes from Chrysaora quinquecirrha, assembly GCA_014526335.1. Classification (NCBI taxonomy): domain Eukaryota; kingdom Metazoa; phylum Cnidaria; class Scyphozoa; order Semaeostomeae; family Pelagiidae; genus Chrysaora; species Chrysaora quinquecirrha. The sequence goes on from JACTAT010000010.1 coordinate 3,859,964, forward strand.
AGGCCTTGTGAATTTGTTTTTTGCCTATAATGCATCTTTCAACTAATTAAAACACTGAACAAGTTAGTCCCGACAGGCTTTACTATCAGTTCCACCAATAACCAGCCATTGGCTGTTGGACAGCAGGTGATTTTGCTCAAAGAATACAGAGAAGTTATCTTTTTTCTCTCTGCTATTCTGTCGAAAACACACTGGAACTGTGGAACTTTGAAATAAGCCCTTCCTTCGAATAAGACTTGAATAAGCCCCCGCCAAAAAGCTCGTTATTGCAAATAAGCACCCGGGGGCGTATTCGAGGAATTACGGTAAATATAAGAAGGTATGAGCTTACCATCCCATGTGCCAAAAAGTAGTGTCCTTGTTATGAAGAAGGAAGACTTCCACCATGGCTCTTGTGAATGATGATGCTACAAAATAAAAACAATAGTTAATTTCATATATTCATTACTTAATTTTTTACGTATTGTATTGATCTAAATCTGTACTGACTATACTACTCTTGAAGGTGTGTGGCATCGTGGTGTAATTCAGCTGACTCATGGAGTCAGAAGGGGTGTGTGGTCAAGGCGCGAGCCCTAGCCCAGCCACGGTAGCCTCATAGCAAGTGTTGAGGTCTCGATTAGTTAACCTACTACTGAGATCTTAGTGACTGGCATTTAGGGAAATCATATCTACATCGCAGATCGTATACATGGTTGTTGGCTGCGAATAGGACGCAACAAGTGAAGAAAATGTCGCGACCAGACAAAGAATCTGGGCGCTAGTTATTTTCCCGCGTCTTGATATTCACCGCTTTTTCGACAACGTCATCTTGGCTGTTTTCACGTTCTCATGAAAACATCAAAATTTTGCGTTGTTCTGGAAGCTGCAACATTTACTTAAGCAACCAAACCAGTTAATAATTGCGATAATTTCGCACTTTTAATGAAGACCTAACGTAAAAACTGCTAAAGAAACCAATCCAAATCAAGTGATGGGCTAAAAGACTTATTTCTTAGGCTAGCCTTACACTTGGGCCCTAGTACGCCCCCAGTACGCCTGTATGTAGCTAGGCGTCGCCACCCTTCCATGCTAAATCAAAAATTTTAATCAAAATGCTACAGAACATTCTTGACAAAGACAGGGTTCTCATTGGCGGTCGCGTCCTGTTTCTTTTCAAACGAATGGTGCACCACCTGCCGGCAAACTCATTTCGAACAATCACATTTTCGTTTCGCACAGCGTTACTATGAAACAACTTAGCTAAGCCAGGTAACAAAACGTTAAAAGAAAACACTGCAGGGCATATTTTAACATATGTACTGGTGGGCCATTTGGCCCACCAGGCCCCACAAGCTGGCCCACCACTGACGACAATTTTTGCCAAATTGGCCCACCACTGTGGGGGCCCTTTGCCCAATCTAGTAAATGACCTGGAGTTGTTTCGATACAATAAAACTGAAACACGTTTTATTTTTACTACAAAACTTTATTGAAAACATAAAAAAGTTGTTCACTTCTCCAAAAGAAATAATTGATGCCAGCAGGGAATTGGTCTGTGATGTTTTGTAGGGCCCCACAATGACCGATATCTACAGTTTTCGTGAGCCAATTCTAAAACGGATGGATATGACAATCGTTTCGTGCCGTGCGTCGTGCGACGGCTGGAACCACACGCAAAATCATTCTCCTTATCTCGCATAGCAAACAAGATGGTTGAATCTTCAGTTTTATTTAGAAATTCTAAGGTTTTGCATCACTTTTTTGTGGGTTTACTATTTCTTTAATTCCAAAGATGAGTTGCTCAAATTGCTAAAATAGATGTTTTAGAGGGTCTAGCAACCAAAATTTTCTTCGCCGCCCAACCATGGTGGGCGGCAGTTTCAATATTCCCCTTGAATTTTGCAGACATCTAAACTCGAAACAGCGAAAAAGTGCAAAAGTATGTTTCTCAAATTGAAATACAAGCATAGTTCCCCTCAGCACATCTATCAGTTAATATATAATATCGGCTGAGCGTATTTAAGATGAATTCTTTATCAGTGGAGTGGTTCATAAACTTTATCTGCCCCCCTCAACCGGGCCCTTTTGATTTGCTAGCTACCCTGCAATTGTGGTGCCAGACCGCCCCTGCATCTCTGTGGGCTTTCTCCGGGCTGGCAGTTAAAAAAGAAATTATAAAAATTTATTGGGCCCCATGTCCCCTTTGGCCCACCACTGAAAATTTCTTAAAATATGCATTGGAAAACAGCGGCTTATGACACGTTGACCGCACGATGGAAGGACGTACAAGCTTATGCTTTTAATCGGAAACTTTTCTATTTCCAGTGATGATACCTGACAAACTATTCGAAAGATGTTTGCGAAAATTCTCGAAAAACAATCTTATTGAAACGATCCCATAATTTGAGATAATCAAATACAGGAACGTAATAATGAGATTAGAAACTTTTTGTTTTATTTCTTCGAAGATTTTTCGTCATTCCACCTGCTCCTGTGACTACGTCCTTTGTTGCTATAATCTCCAAGGGTGTGAATCAAAAAACAGCTATAAATTTTTCATGAGTAAATGAGGAATTTTACTTGGGAAAGAAATAATGTACACGCAACCATTGTCTTTTTTGAAGTTTTCTGGTGATGCGATTCCAGACGAGGGGGAATAAACTCACTCTTCTGAATCTTGTACACCCTTTGCCGGGATCTCTATTGTCTTCAGAGGAATCTCTCGGAGATCCTATTGTTTCAAAGGGATCTCGTACGTCTTTTCAATGAGTGAAATGCCCCTAGATTTTAGATTAAAAGGTTTGGGGCATAATATTAGGGTTTTAGGTGTACGGTTTTAGGGTTTATGGTGCAAAACCTCGAGCTAGCTTATGGTCTTTGGGTTTTAAGGTTAGGAATTGACCGTAGTGGTTTCATTATAGTTACACTTTTCTAATAAGGGGCGCAGGGTGGGGTTTTCATTAAGGATTAGGGGGCTTTGATTTTAGGAGGAAGTGGGGTTATGGTATTACTGTAGTCCCTGGGTTAGGGGGCTTAAGGTCAATGTGTTTAAGGTTAGTGCTTTATTTTACAAATTGGGTTTTGGATCAGGCTTCTAGGGGTACAGCTTTTGGGGTTAATTTTTGGGGTAACTCTTAGTTCTTAGGGGTAAGGTTTTGAGGTTAGGATTTTTCATTACAGTTTGATATATTGTATATGGTTAGGGGTTGAGAGAATATGTTTAGGGTTAGGTCCACAGGGTTATCGTTTTTGAGTTGGGGTTTAGTTGTTAGGGTTACGTAGATAGGGTAAGGGTAAGTGCTGGTGGGAATGCTGTTTTTTATTATTTGAGCTTTGAAGTATAATGCCAATGGTTCGACGAATTCTTCCCTTAATGTTGTTTTACTTCATGGTAGGGAAATAAATATTTTCCAAATAATATTTTCATAACATTATAAAGGAAACTATAAATGAAATAGAGTGTGCGTTTTTCAAAAGATATCAACAATTAGGAAACGGTGGTTATGTTATTCAGATAGAACATTTCATATTATAAGTTTTAAATAGCACTTGGGAATGACAGGGCGGTGCGCCCCCACAAATGACTCAGAATTGCGAGTAACCTTCATTCAAAGGATAACTCGTAAACATATCATGGGCCTCAGGCCGATTCGATTGACTGACGATGGAAGCCAACATTTAGATCAAAACTGCATTCTCTTACAGTCAAAGATATTATTTAGAATGCTGCTTTTTTGTGCTGGAAAATTTCGAAAAAGAAACAAAATAAAACTTCATAAACCTCGCCTTCCTCTTCAAATAATTCAGTGACCTCTCCTCGCTCAACTTGAGCATTAGAAGCATTTCCATTCTTTGCTTGAGAACCATTCAGTTTCCTAGGCTCGTAATGACTTTTTTCAGATAATCCATATTTACCCCAATCTATATTCTGCTGTTTAGTTTTGCTTGCTCTTGAACCGTTTGGAATTTCTTCGCCATTCTTGGAATCGTTCATCTTGCCTCGTTGGCTGAAATTTGTACACACCTGCCGCCTTCAAAATATCCTCATTCTTCGCTTCCACCAGGAAACTTTCTGTCTCGTTACTTTCTAAAATTTCAATACTACATTTTCAATCTTTTCATGCTCAATTTGTTGTAGAAAAATCGATAATAAACATAATTATCACTTTGCTTTATTTTCTTCGAAGAGGTGAAAGGCCAGTCCACTTTGTGGCAAGTGCAAACATAACTGACCATTTTGCGCCTCCACAGAGGTCCTTGTTAGCCCATTGTTGTATTGTTTATCGATTGCATTGTCCTATTGTTACAGAAGAACAAAGAGATCACGACATCAATTGGAACCACTTGGAATCGTAGGAATGGCTGGAACATTGGAATCGGAACGAACATTTTAGTGACTAAAGCAATTTCTCGATATTGTCTTCTAAAGGTCCTAAATTCCGTGATACGAATGCTGGACCATTTACAGAATGAAAGGTTGTTACTTTAAGGGGATAGGGGGCTGATTTCCAGTGTTTTACGACAAGAAAGGGAAAACGACTGATATTTTCGAAAATTGGGTGTTCCAGGGTGTTCCAACAACTTTTGGCGGGCATTAGAGATGGGGATTTAATGCCCCCTTGCTGTACTGTGCCTCCCAGCATATTTTTGGAAGACAACATTTATCCCCAATTCATTCAGACGCAAAAAGTGGTGTAAAAACTAATTGTAAATAATAATAATAATAATAATATGATATAATTAGGGATAAGGAGGCCATTGGCCTATAAAACCCTTTAGCGTTTATTAAACAAACCCCTTGTAGTCCAAGGAGGGAAGTGACCACATTTTCACACAACGGTGTGAGGTAATTAATTTTTGGGGACTGGTTGAAATCCATTCTTTGAAAAGGGTTACAACCCCTCCCCCAGACACCTCCCATCGAACCGGCCCTGAACCAAAACCAAAATAAGTCTTTATCAAGTGGGAGGTCTCTTATTCGATTCTGATATATTATCTCTGAAGGTCGTTTAATGGTTTCAAGGAATATATACGAAATGTATCAAGGAACAATGGAACATGGGCAAAATTGAAAGGGACACAGGGGAACATCGGGAAACAGGGATCAGGTAAAATCATCCCTATCAATCCGCTTGACTATCAATCTGAAAAATAATCCCCAAAATTCAAGGGAACAAGGAGGTTTTCTCAAGGAATTGGGGGACATGGAACCCCCTCCAAATGAACCTCATCTCTTGAGTGATTAATTTCGAGGGCCGGGCCTTCGAGGGGCGATTCACTCCTAGGAGGTCTCGCACACCTTTGCTGCAAGTCCTATTGTTTTCTTGGAAATCCCTTGGAAGTCTTTTTGTTCTAATAGAAATCTCGTACGCTTAATCGCAGAGTGAAATGCCCCTCGATTAATTTTGTTGAGCATCTGACGGCTGATGCACATTGACTATCCTTATGACAAATAAGACTACCCTGGGTGCCAGAGTCTCTAAGAAAAAAGAAAGGAAAGGGAAAGGGAGAGACAGAGAGAAGAGAGTATGAAGTTCCTTTTCTCTTCTCATATCATTTTTTTCTTTTTTTTTCTTTTTTTTATTCTTGAAGGCTCTGGCACCCAGGGTAAAATAAGACCAGCAAGACCAATACTATATCAGTCTTCTTCAAGTGGGATACATATCTGTTATTCTAAAATATTATATGTTGGTGGCGTTAGGTAACTAATTTTGTAGAGTGTTGACGCACATTGATTATCCAAATGACCAAAATAAGACCAGCAAGACCATTATAAGTCTTCTCCAAGTGGGATACATGTCTATTATTCGAAAAATATTTTATGTTAGGTCACTAACATCCTTGAAGCTAGAAACAGACTAACAAAAATCGCCAAAATCCATTCTTTAGGAGGGGTGTTACACCCACCTGCACCTCATCCCACCCCATGCAACCAGCCCTGCAGAGCAGCCAATAAGGCAGAATGAATTCGCCCAGCTAGGCAAGCCTTTTGACAGTCAAATTAAGAATCTCTATTTCTCGCTTTGTTTCATTCAATGAAGAACTAAGAAGAGAAAGAAATGGAAAAATTTCGATATCCCTTCACTATCTTTCATGTCTTCGTCTTTCTGTTTATTAACGGCTGAAACAATGTATTTCCACATTAAGCCCGAGGGGGGCACTTGATCAAATTTCGTAAGAGACGTGTCGCCCACAGCTCAAGCATCAATAACATACCCGACCTGATACCAATATTTTGAAAGATACCTGACCTTATACCTATTTTCCATTCTTCAAACACAAAATCGTGAAAATGGAGACCGTTCCTTGACTTGACCAACATCGTAAAAATCTACACCGTGACTTCCTTATACCAAAGCCGCGAAAATGGAGACCGTTTCTTTTGCCAAAATTGCGAAAATCGATACCGTTCCGGGTGGGACATCCCAAGTACCCAAATTGTACATAGTACCCCGTCCTGGGATATTTTAAGCAACGAAAAAAGCTGGAGCTAAAATATGCCCACTTAAAAATACCCTGAAAATAATTGTGGATTCAAAATTACCCGAAAAGAACACACCCCGACACTGTTTCTTTTCTCTCTACACAGCTATAACATGGAAAGGATGAAAGGAACAATCGTTTCCATAGGACAAAATAATTTACAAAGGAATGTATTCATCGTTACTTATTCCTGTGAATTATTAATGGTTTGAAACAGAAAACTTGATAAACTTGCTTAACCTGTCACAAATGCATAATGAAATCTACCTCAAGGATTATTAAACATGGAAAGGGCTGAAAAACTGGATAAAATAACGACATGCGCACAATGTGCCGGGTTTCCAGATTATCGCAAACGGTACGGTTGGTAACGCCTAACGGTCAGCCAGCCGAGTCAGCACGAGAGTGTGTGGTATACATAGCGTTTATGTGACTGCAACTTCGCGCATTTTTATGCACAGTTGTTAATACACTCTTTTTTATAAGAAACTCGTCTATAAGAAACTCAGTACTGAGAACAATATTGGTTAAGAAATTTTCAGTATTCCTCCCAAAATGATAAGAAACTGGCAGGTCTCAACTATCTTTAGAATTAGTAGGGATTTGTAAGGATTTTTTCATTGTTGTGGATTCATTTCATTCATTACAACTTCTCAAAAAAACAAGATATGCAAAAAATCTGATCCGGTGCTGAGATGAATGCTCCCCACTTGCATCCACATTGCGGAGACAATGTGGCTAAGGCGTCGCATCTTACGGTGGTTCCCGTTACAGGAAATCGCTATTCTCCCATGAGTCTTCCGCCAGCCTCCGGGGGGAGGGAATATCCGGCCCCCAGACCTGCTAACGCAATGGATACCCCTATGCTTTCACTTCCAACTCATGACACCGAATCAATTGAGTGATAGCAACTCATTCATGCCACAGATTATTTTCCATTCAATCTGATGAGTACGGTAATTCACTCATCGCGCATGCGTCAAGAACATTATGCCTGTTCATGAGACAAATAATTATCCACTTGTAAATTCATTTTTATTTTTGTTTCTCAATTCATAAATCATTGTTCAGTCATTTTAAAATTTTTCAAATTTCAAAATTAAGTTGAAAATGATAAAGTTTTTACGTCTCGAATAAAATACTCCGCATTACGTCATGATCATAAGCATGCATAAATCTACCACGTTCTAGGGCTGATCTGAAAACGAGGTAGATTAATGATGGGAGCTGAAAACATGGAAAACAGAAACAGAGACACCAAAAAAGATTCGTTCAGAGTTTAGGTTCAGGATATCTACCGAAAAACTCGATGCTTGATCACAAATCATCAAACGTCTATTTATCTCTCCGGAAATAATAATATCTGAAGGATTATTGCTGCATTTTGCAAAAAGTTTTGAGAATTTGATGCTTGATAAGACTTCGGCTAAGGAGGGCCTAGCCAAGTCTAGCATCTAGTCCACCACTCCGAGAGGCCGACCCAAAGGGACTGAATTACTGGACTTGAATGACTGAAAAGCACAGTAAGCATGATGCTGATAAGACTGTCGACTGGCGTGAAATCATCAACAGTTCGATCGATCTGCAAGTCCATTCACAAGCTTTCAAATCAGAAAAACTCTTTAGAATGTTCTAAGAAGATTCGTTTCTTCTCTGCTGCTGGTAATATATGATATGAAATGGTGATATGATATGTAATATACGATATAAAAAATTTGCACTTCAAATGCCACACTCCAACTCCAAGCCATGCCTACTTCCATACCCATTTTGTGTGTTTCTTATGAAAAAACGTCTTACAGTATAATACAAAATGAGTCTATATGGTATTGAGCTGTATCTGCCAGGGTGTATTCCATGTTACCGTCAGGCTGGAGAATACGCCAACCAAATCAGACTTCATGCCAAAAGAAACAATAGATCTATTGTTCTACAATTTAAACAATAGTCTAGGCTATTGTTTTTTTTGAAAAATCCACGCCAGTACGCCAATAGAATTTCAGACTCCACACCGGAGATCTCGTGTAGGCTACATGGAATGCACACTGTTGTATCTCTGATCTGAATAATCTATTCTCCCCATTGATTAAGCTCTCCAAATTATAAGAAAGGGGGGGTCTCTTTGCCCTTCCTGAAATTCCAGTGCACAGAAAATTTCATTTCGCAAAGCTTTTCTTACCTTTAATTCTAACTTTTTCTTTTTAGCAAAACAGAAAAATGAATATGACCTCATTGTTATTGGAGGTGGATCTGGGGGACTTGCTTGCTCAAAGGAAGGTAATTTTTGTGCTTCTCGGTACAGTAGAATCCCAAATATTCTGATATGACCTATCTCACATTGCAATATCAGAGTGAATCTCACAGTCACAGAACCAGTGTTGGTCCAATGGGTGACAAGAAAACATTTCACAAGTCATTTTACCACATATGAAATTTCTAAAAAGGGAATTTCCCCGCTTTTCTGCCTAATCAAAGGCGGGTCGCTAAAAATTTTTCTAGGGCTCTGCCCCCAGACCCCTGTGAACCTTTTTCTGACCTCCCAACTTGTGCCTGTCTGACATACAGTTAGAAGAAATATAACAGCACACCATTTGAAATCTTAGTTTCCAATTTAATTGGCTGCACTTTAATACGCTCTTAAACCAGGCATTGGCCTGATCAAATCTATAACAGCATTCAGTTTTAGAACTAATAGCAAATTAGCAATATCTACCTTTTTCTTGTAGCTTCAGATTTGGGTAAAAAAGTAGCTGTACTTGACTATGTCGAACCATCTTACCAAGGTAACAAAAATCAAAATATTAGCATAGCACAAAATTACACAAAATTTATTGCATTCTTTACACATTGTCTAAAGTTTGTTATTGAAATTTGGAAAGCTAATTTTTGCATTTCAGGAACATCTTGGGGTCTTGGCGGGACATGTGTCAATGTTGGTTGTATACCAAAGAAACTCATGCATCAAGCAAGTCTTCTTGGTGAAAGTCTAAGGGTAATATGCGAACTTTTTCCTGCAAATTCCTTATCTTGCCATCTCAAATAGGATCTTAACTGAGAAAAATTTAAAAGCATTCTATAAAACACTGAAATCGCAGATATATGCTTAAAATTGTTCAGATCATTCTTTGACTTTGAATTTGAGTAAGTGGGCGATTCTCCTTGCTACTTTCCAAATATCTTGGAAGGTAATATTAGAAGCATATTTCCTGAAAAAGTTCGTTTTCTCACTTGGACTCTTCAAGTAATTCTATTGGTCTTCCCGCTGTATCCGACCAGCTGATTGGTGTTTAAAACACAATGCCAATTCAGCTTTTCGTTCTTTCTGATTGGTGCATTTCGATCCGCATCTGGGTATAAATTCCGCCTTAGCCTATTGTTTCGGTCTGTTTCTGACGTTCATACTCTGAGGAGTGTCAGACGAAAAAAGCTTTTAAGTATGCCCGAAAATGATTCCGCTGTTCATCGCAAGCATGTTTCCATTATCCTTAGTCATAATGATTTCAATGCATGCGATTAGGATGTCACGCGATAGCGCAATAATGATGCAACCGCTATTATCTTAGAGTTGTTCTGTTTTGAGAGCTTTTTCCACGTCTTCTTTTTTCTGGAGAATTATGAGCGATCGAAAGCCGTTCTGTTGGACAACTTTCGAGAAAACCGGAGATTCTAGGGCCCAAAATCTCTTGACACAAGAGCTGGAAGATTTCGCAGACTTCGCAGAGAAATCGTTTCCAAATTACCAAATTAACTTCTCGAAAGTCTGGATTTTGTAAAGGAAAAGCATTTTTTGGCGTCTTGAGGAATTAAAAGCCCCCGAAGTCTACTTTTTCTAAGAATACAGAAGAGATAAAAGTCCCAAAAGAATGAAACAAGCCAGGCATAATAAGCGAAATCTTCTGATTTAAGTAACCAAAAGTTCCGTTTACCTGATGAAACTATTTTGTTTGAAGCCTTTCATGGGAAAATATGAAATCTATTCGCACTTAACAAGGCTGTTTCTTTCATATTAGACATGATGATCACCGCTCATAAAGACACCATTTGCTATTTACCAGGGCAACTTTTCGGGTGTACTCCGTTTCCCATAAATGGGCAATGAAGAGATGTTCGCTAATACCTTCGCTAATCGGAAGCTGTGTTGCTGTGCCAGTCGCGATTATAGAGTCTTGCAGCTTTTTATATGATCAGAGGTCTAATTCAAATGTCATTTTTTTCTTCTAGGATTCTAGAAAGTATGGATGGAAAGTTCCTGACAGTATAGAACACGATTGGTGAGTAAAAGCATCTTTATTTTTCTAAGAGTAGACCTTGGACCTGAACTGCATGACCAGATAGCTAAATACAACTCCACTCAGCTAAATGAAATCGTCGACTAACTCTCAAAGTCATACAGCAAAGTATCTCCCCCCACTCTTGCTTTTTCTTTCGGCTATGTCGAGCCTTCTTCAGCACCGTACATATTTATATAAAAGAACCAACTATAATTCGAGTGAGCTAAAGAACCAATTGAAATTGTCGAGTAACTCTCCAAGTCATACAGCCCAAGGATCTCCTCCCACTCTTGCTTTGTGTTTCGGCTATGTTGAGCCTTCTTCAGCACCGTACATATTCATCTATATCTATATATCTTTCTAATTTGAAGGGGTGTTCGTATGTCAGACTAATTCTATTCATAGCCATTGGAAAATTCTTGATATTTTCTAATGAGTAATGTTTAATTCTAGACCATTTGTGCAGCAAAGAAGTAAGATATGTGAAAAGGACCTTGTAGAAGAAATGTCGTTCTCGTTTTTCATTTTTAGGGCAATGCTTTCTGAGGCTGTCCAGGGCCACGTGCATTCGTTAAACTGGGGACACAGAGTTCAACTCAAGTCGAAGTAAGTTCATTAATGTTTCGTTATTTTTAGAGGTAACAAGTGTCATGTGTCCAAACTATGGATATCATAGTTTTAAACGATAGTGCACGAGTGGCATACAATGATTGATTGTTATTGAACTAAACAAAGATTGCATGATCAGAGGGCCAACGAATACATGTATTCCACTGAGCTAAATAGCCCAATGAACGCCGAATGTCTCTCGAAGTCATACATCTCAAGCCTTTCCGCCCATCTACCTTTGTGTTTCGGCTATGATAAGCCTTCATTTGTATCATACATATTTGTAAATAGTCGTTCGCTGTATGATCACGTGGTCTTGGGTTTAATTAGAGGACCAACGAAGATTTAACTGAGCTAAATAGCCCAATGAAATCGTCGATTGCCTCTCGAAGTCATACAACCCAAGGCCTTCCTATCATTTACTTTTGTGTTCCAGCTTTGTTAATAAGGCTCTATCAGTATCATACATATTTGTAAATAGTCGCTGGCTCTCTGATGCTTAGTTTTGGGTTTAATTGCCTCTATAAATCATATAGCCAAAGACTTTCCTCCCAGCGAATTTGTGTTTCGGCTATATTAAGCCTTCATCGTAGTGCCATATATATTTGTATACAATCTTTTGCTCTCTCTGATCACGCAGTGTTGGGTTTAATCAGAGGACCAACGTCGATCCCACTGAGCTAAATAGCTCAGTGAAATCGTCCAATGAAATCGCCCACGATCTAAATGGCCAAATGAAATCTTCGAGTACCTCTCAAAGTCATACAGCCTCCTACCATTTAATTTTGTGATTCGAATATATTAAGCCTTCATCGTAGTGCCATACATATTATTATAAAGTCATTTGCTCTCTGTGATAATGCAGTCTTGGGGTCCAATCCCACCAATCGTGGTATGCAACTCGTGACTCGTGGAAAAATCTATCCTGGTGGTTCCCATTTATTGAAATTTGTACTTATAAACTGATCTATTTCTTTATGTCAAGTTTGATACATCTTTATTTCAGGTCAGTTGAGTACGTAAATGGCAAAGGATCTTTTGTAGATGCAAATACCATCAAAGCGGTCATGCGAAATGGCAAAGAAGTATGTGAAAACATCAAAAGTTGCTGCCTTTCGTGTTGCGTATAATTAGATAGTTTAATAGCACTATTTCTTTTCTTTGCTACCTTACGTTTATGTGGACATGATTCCTGTCCCTTTTCCGCAACTTTATACTCTAGTTCCTTCCCTTGCACCGTGGTAAATATGCTTGCAGGCTTGTAGGTGGATGGAAGGCAACTAGCACTATTGGTTAGGGCTTTTATTGCTTAAACTTGACTTGTAAGCGCGACCATGTGACTTGTGTGAGAACGCTTTCATATTGCGTCTAGGCCATTCGCTAATACGTCTTCCCTTAGTACCCTGTAATATTTGAACACTGACTATTTGCTTAATGAAATGCCTGAATTTACCAAGTATTGGATTTACTGTTGCATAAGTTACTAACTTTTGTTTTTAACATGGTTTTCTTCTGAAAAGAAATATGTTTCTTGTAGAAATTATTAACAGCAGACCACATCGTGATCGCTGTTGGTGGCAGGCCTCGATTTCCTGACGTAAGCTTTTTCAAAATTCATTTTTTAAACACAAATACATTTTTTAGCTCATTAAAGAAGATTACAACAATTTTAGATGAATTTTTAGAAACATTTACAGTTATTTTTACCGAAATTTTGGCCTGCAAGATTTGCTGGACGATGCAGGGCGTTTGAAGTTAGAGTGACTAATGATTGGCAAAAATCTTGTTTAATGAAGAGTGTGATAATTTCGCTACAATCTTGTGCAATTTTTTCATGATTTAGTTTTTATTGTAGATTCCTGGTGCCAGAGAGCATTGCATATCTAGTGATGATTTATTTTGGTTGGAAAAACCTCCAGGAAGAACGTAAGTATGATGGACCTTTCCAAGAGGTTGGGCCGACGCAAAATTTTTCTGGAAGGTGGCAGAAATCTTAAGAACGGGAGTCTTCTTTTCCTCCAACGACCTGCATTGCAATCGCATCAGGAGAGTTAGTGCAGCAAAGTTTGCTTCAAATTCACGTTTAATTGGAGTAAAATTGAAAGAAACGATTCAAGTCCCATTGAACCTGAAAAAGAAGGCATTAAATCAAGTATTTTCCTTTTTATGAGTTACTTGCATCCTAAGTTTCCGCAGATATTTTCAACATTCATTTTCAAAGATTCATTTTCTGTGTTTTTATTCAATCGTTCCTGAATTTGAAGCAAACGCTGCTGCCCTACCTCTCCTTACGCGACCGCAATCCCAGTCGTCGCATGCGGAGAGGATTCCCTCACTCAAGTTCTCGGCCGAGTTCTCAGCCATCTTCCAGAAAACGTTGCGCCCACCCAGGCCTCTTTGAAAAGGTCTATTAACATCTTTTAGCGTTGAGATTCTATTTACTTATACTTTGAATTCTCTCGTTTTATTGTCAGTGTTTTTTATGGCAAATCCTGATAAATTCTCGTACTTTTTTAGGTTGCTTGTTGGTGCGAGTTGTATCCTTGACTAAAGCATAGATGTAGAAGCCAGGGAGCTGGGGGAGGACTGCAGGCCCCAAAAACTTTGAAAATTTTTTCTTAAAACAAGCAAGCAAGCAATATCTATTTGTTAAATCTGGTTGGGGGTTCTGACAGCTATGCAGCTGATGTGGACCTCCATATTCGGGCAAAAATCTGCTAAGTGTTCGACAAAGGTTCATAAAACAATGGCCCTAGAAAAGAAAAGTTCTAAAGGTTGATAATTTGATTGGTTTTCTTAACTTTCAAAAGATGTTTCTTTAGAGTGTGCTGGCTTTCTGTGTGGTCTGGGGTTCGATACCACTGTCATGGTTCGATCCATTCTGTTGCGTGGGTTTGATCAGGTCAGTAAAGGTTTTGTTTTATCTTTTATATGTTCTCTTTAAGGATATTTATTCTCTCTGCCACTTTGAAACCTATTGTGTTTTCCAGCTACTATTAGCTACCAAAGTATTTCGTATACCACGTGTTTAAACTCCCGTACTCAAATTATCTTTTTATACCCCTGACATCCATTCTTGACTGTAAAAGAAAGCAGCATATTTTTCGGTTTTTGTCTAACCCTTCTCTAAAAAGCTCCCATTTCTAATAGTGCTCTCTCGTTTCTAATAATGCCCTCAACGATAACCCCTAAAATAATTTCCAAAGGCTTAATAGAATGTTGAGAATGAGTTATCTTCTGGCAAGTAAATCTCTTTTGAATTCCTTCTAGCAAATGGCAAATTTGATTGGTGAAAACATGCAAGAACATGGAATGAAATTCATTAACAATTCAATCCCAAAAAGAGTTGAAAAATTGAAAGATGGAAGATTAAAAGTTATTTATGATTCATATGAATGGGGAGAAGAGCATTCTGATGTTTTTGATACGGTCATGTTGGCAACTGGTAAAATTTAAACTTTCTTTCATTACTTCTTCGTCTTCTTTTTCATATCAACATCATCTTTTGCCACTTTGAACCAAACCAATTATATCTTGAAAACTCTTATTAATTCCCTTCTTCAACAAAAGACCATTCTTGTATTTGTATATCTATTGGCATGTCTGAGTATAACGTATTTCTCGATGCTTGCCCCTCTTCTTCTTTTGCTTCTTCTTCTTCTTCTTCTTCTTCTTCTTCTTCTTCTTCTTCTTCTTCTTCTTCTTCTTCTTCTTCTTCTTCTTTTTCTTTTTCTTCTTATTCTTCTTTTGCTTCTTCTTCTTCTTCTTCTTCTTCTTTTGCTTCTTTTTCTTCTTCTTCTTTTGCTTCTTCTTCGTCTTCTTCTTCTTCTTCTTCTTCTTCTTCTTTTCTTCTTCTTCTTCTTCTTTTTTGCTTCTTTTTCTTCTTCTTCTTCTCTTTCATTTTCCTCTTGTTCTGCCTTCTATTCTTCTTTCTCCTCCCTGTTCTCCTTGTTGCAAGCTTTCTTCTTTTCTTTACTTCTTCCCTTTTTTCTTCTTCTTCTAACTCTTCCTCTTCATTTTCTCATCGTTGTTCTTCTTCCTATTCTTCTTGTTCGTCCCTTTTCTCCTTATTCTCTTCCTTCTTCTTTGCTTCTTTCGTTCTTTTTCTTCCTCTCTTTCTTTTTTTCTTCAAATTTTTCCCCTTCCTTTTCTATTTCTTTTTCGTTTTTCCACTCCCTCTTCTTCTCATTCTTCTTCCTCTTCTTCTTCTTCTTATTTTCTTATTCACTTTTCTACTTAATTACAGTCTTCTTGTTTCCATGCGTCATAATATTCTTCTTTATCATCATTGCTTGTCTTGACAAACGAACTCCCTTTCAGTTTCATTAGAAAGCGTTTACTTCCATTGGATTGTGTTGTTCACTCTCTTTGCCATCAATTTTCACTATCTTTTTCGTTCATTATCTCTATCTTTCCTTAGGACGTGACCCCCTTACTAGTCCTCTGGCACTTGAAAATGCTGGAGTTCAAATTGACAAGAGAAGTGGATTTATAATTTGTGGAGAGGACGAAGGAACAAATGTTTCTAATGTTTATGCAATTGGTGACGTCATATTGGTAAGATGGCCTATTATACTTTAAAAGATATTTATATATTTTTATATAAGAAAATATTAGATCAACGTACAATCTTTTGAACAAAATGTTTTGGACAAGGCATTTTTGAGAGAAGAAATGACTTTTTTATAGACTTTCTACTTCAACAGCTCTAATGATCTTCCTTGTAACCAAAAAACAAACTTCGCCGAAATCAGGACAAATTGTTTCAAAACAACATTGCAATGGGGAGGAGAAGATTCTTAAATAATTGCACAACACATGTGACTTGGTTCGTACCCCAAACTGCATGAACGGAGAGCCAAGTACATTTCAAAACTGTAACAGTATTTTTTTAGATATCGCCATTTCGGAAAAATATTCATACCAAAAAATCTACCAGTATTTCTAATTTTTCTATCTTCTGTACCAAGAGTTCTTTCTTGATAAAATATTTATAATAAATCAATTTATATTTGAGGATCGGCCAGAGCTGACGCCAGTTGCGATAATGGCGGGGAAATTATTAGCGCGAAGACTATTTGCAGAGTCGACGATACTAATGGATTACAATAAGGTAATAAGAAATCTATGTTCTCTGAAAGACTCGGTGGAAGAATTATATATGCTAGGTAGAATAACTCCGTTTACTCATTTTAATTACCAGGTTCCAACTACAGTATTCACTCCCCTTGAGTACAGTTGCGTGGGGCTATCAGAGGAAAAAGCTGATGAAATCTATGGCCATGATAATATCGAGGTCAGTTACAACTTTAGTACAGTTGGCATCCGCTATCTCGACTATCCGCTCTCTCGAACATTCGCTATCTCGAACGATTTTCCATTTCCCCTCGTTTTGGTATAAGGGTTTGTATAGAAAAATCATCCGCTATCTCGAACCCCGTTATCTCGAACATTCGCTGTCTTGAACCATTTTCGATTTCCCATGGAGGAAAACCTGCTCTTTATCTTTGCCAAATTTTCTGCTGAACTGGATAAAGAGACAGGCTGAAAATATGTATAACTTTGCCTACAGAGCGGGAATGGCAGCAGCTAAGTGATATGCTGCCCATGTATACAATAGATGAAGCTGTTCTCTTTCGAGATGTGCTGCATCGCCATTATCTCAATTTCACCAATAGTAGGGATGAAAGCAGATGAGCTTTGACTCCTATGTAAAAAATACCAGACTTGTTTGATGAAATTTGGGATCAGTAACCCTGCATGTTAATAGGGGTTTCTTTTCTGACTTAAAAACTTTTATTTTTTATATTTATATTGGGCATCCGTTATTTCGAACATTCGCTATCTCGAACAAATTCCAGTTTCCCTTGAGAGTTCGAGATAGCGGATGTCAACTGTATAACCAAAGTCAAGGTATGCCTTTTATTTCTACACTACAATTTACACTCCTTTGTGTACAAGAGCCAGGAAATTTTGATCAAGGCTTGCTGTTCTTATGTTTTCGCCTTTTCGAGCCTGAAGTGTTGTTAATTTGTTCTTTATTCCTCGGTTACTTAGACAGTAATATTTTTAAGTGAATGTCTGGAGTGGTACTAGGTTTGTGTAAAAATGCAGCATGCTTGACTATTTTATGACTTATTTTCATATTAAGCTGATATTCTTTGGGCTTATGAAAAGGCCAACCTTAGCTTGTTCTTAGTTTGTTCTTAAAATCTGGGGTTAACCCAGGCTGGTATACTTATAAAATTATTCTTAGAAAAGAGTGTATCTTTTACTCTATAATATTATCACAAAGTCAGATATGCCATTTATGAAGAGCTTATTTAGCAGAGATACAGGATATTACTGAAGTATTGGTAATGTTTATATTTGTTTTAGGTATATCATGCATTTTACAAACCGTTAGAATACACGTTGACCGAAAGAGATGCATCGCAGTGCTATATGAAGGCAAGTTTTTGGGGCACTTCGTCTTAATTCATCGCAATTTAATTAAAAATGAACTAAACAACTTTAGAAACTTTCATTTTTTTAGATAATTTGCAAACTTGAAGGTGACCAAGAGATCCTTGGGATACATTTCCTGGGTCCAAATGCTGGAGAAGTTATGCAGGGCTTTGCAGTAGCATTACGGTAGGTTTGACAGTAATTATCATGGACCTTAGCCCTACGTGCTTATTTATACAGAACTTAGCTGAAGGCGAAGTTCCTAAAGTTCCTTATTTTTCTCAATTGTGTAAACAGTTAGTTTGTTTTCTCACTTGGACTCTTCATGTTTCGGTCTGTTTCTGTCCTTCGTTTATACTTTATAAACCGTGTCCAAAGATTTTTCCTTCTTTCACGCAATTTTGAAATTTTGTACAGCTCAAAAACTGTTCTACTTTCTAATGAGAAAGTTAACCAATACGGTCTTATAACAAGGTGCCAATACCTTATATACGCACTTTTTATTTTATAAAGAACCTTCAGTAGCTGAAGGCAAAGTTCCTAAAGTTCCTTTTGTTCGACCAATGATTAAACTGTAGTATCAAAATTTCCCGAAAAGTTCCTTAATTTAACTGCAAATTTATTACCATGAAGAAAGCACATGCGCAAGAAAATATAGAAATTCTGAATTTTTCTTTTAGTTAAGGTAGCATGTCTATTTTATTAGTACCGTTTTCGTTTGTCTAGTGTAATACGCACCAATGTACGGCTAGAATCCAGTTTAACGTACACCTTTCACAGGGAAAGAAGGCTATAATAGAATATGATTTTAGGGTTAGGGTTGGGAAAGGTTTTAGGGTAAACTGCATCTGAACCCAGTGCACTTTTACTTGATAGCACAAAAAGCACCTAAGCTAATTTTCTATCAGTTCCGAGTTATTCAATCCTTATTTCCTAATAATCTATTTTTCTGCAGAGCCAACATCACCTACAAGCAGTTGTCCCACACCGTTGGTATCCATCCCACGTGCGCTGAAGAAGTTGTAAAGATGCACATCTCGAAGAGGTCTGGGCTTGACCCACACGTCACTGGTTGCTGAGGCTAGGTAAATCCTTCCTTGGCCTAATTTCGTGTTTTATACTTTGCAACTAACGAATTTCAAACTTGTTTTGAAAGGAAAATGACACGAATTAAGTAAGAAATAGCAACTCACCTACTTAAGTCCAATAGTTCGGCATATTTCTTTCTTTGAAACCTCATAAGATGCATGAAAAGAACCAAAAGAATAGTAGAGTACCAAAAGATAGGCCGACATTGCCTTTTGTAAAGGCAGGCAAAAGTGATACCCAAGACTGACTTTAATGCAAAGATGCAGTTCAAACCAGTTTGAAGCAGTCAGCTTATTTTAACCTCCCCTGGGAATTTGAAATGCACCTTTTCAATTGTCTTCAGTTGTATAACTTTCAAGTATTTTCAAGGCATTCCAAACTTTTTGTTGTCCATTTCCTTTGGTCTCGTTAGAATAGTTAAAAACATGCCAAAATCATTCGGTCAAGGGCCATTTGGGCATTTTCCTTTTACAGACCCCTCAGATCCCTCTCAGATAGAAAAAAATGTATTTTTCGGCTACCCCTGAGAAGAAAGGAGAGATTCATTAGGCCTACAAACCTAAGGCTCTTGGTGAACGTTAAACATTGTTCCTCAAACATCTGGAATTTGTTTTTTAAACAAACTTTCTTACCGTTTGCCACATCGTAAAACATTGCTCGTGAAGCATTTTGCTTGTGACAAGCAGAAAATGGTTTTGAAGTTTTTAAAAGCAATTCTAAGCAATTCTGCTAGTCAAGCAATGTTTTCTAGTTTGGCCATTGCTTGATAAGCAAATTTCAAATGTTTGATGAACAATGTTTGATGGTTTTGACCAAGGCCTTTAGGTTCTCCGCTGAAAACTGGAAATTTTCGCCAGGGTCTTCGTCATAATGTGTCGCAGTATTTCGCACAGGTCGTCAAAATAAAGCTTTTTAGGATTTCTGAAGTTGCAGAGTATAAACGAAAAAAGGCTGGAAGGGTTTTGACGCCTCCTAAATATTGAACAAAGTTGAAAACATTTTATGTGTTTTATGACGATGAAAATATAAACTTTTAAAAGATATTTTTGTCTGAACTCAACTGAATATAAATTGTAATTTTATCAAATAAAAATCAAGAAATTTTTGTAATTGATGTCATTGAAAACTTGTTTTTCATTCTTATTTTTCATTTCATATTTATATATCATTAAATGTTTCCTATAGCAAAACTTTTCTGAGAATCGACAGAACAACAACATAAATACAAAGAGTAACATTTAAAAAGCTTTAATACAAAAATATATATACAATTACTTTTCAAAACTCATAAAATATTCCACCATATAAATAGTTTTTTATGTCAAAAAATTGTCTTTGAATACAAAACTTTTGTAGTTTGCGAAATTTTTACAACTCCGCTAACCCTTAAGCAGATCTGTAGAAACCTTCTGTAGTTTACGAAATTTTTTCAACTCTGCTAACCCTTAAGCAGATCTGTACAAAACTTCTGTTGTTTACGAAATTTTTACAACTCTGCTAACCCTTAAGCAGATCTGTAGAAACCTTCTGTAGTTTACGAAATTTTTTCAACTCTACTAACCCTTAAGCAGATCTGTAGAAAGCTTCTGCAGTTAACGAAATTTTTACAACTCTGCAAAGCATTGATCAGCCCTACAGCAAGGTCATGGCCCAAGACCCCATAAGGTATTAAATGGAATTAGTCTTCAAGGCAAAACGCCTGAGGTGGATCACATCCCTTATCAGCTAATTATTAAATATTCCACAGGTTGAAAAAGCAGGAAAACTTAAAACTTATAATCTTACATAATCTTTGACAGTCCACAATCTCCTAACAAGTCATGCATAATTAAGAACTTAAAATTAAGTTGATAATTTCCCACCCAAAGGGTCTGTCTTATAAACGAGGCTTAGCCTGAAGGGTTGAGCCATAATCTGGTTTGATTCAATAAATACATTTCTTAGCTTTAATAATATTTAAACGTTCCTCCACATATATATATACAATATTTTGTTAATTTCATTTAACATATCCTATCACAAAACAGCAGCTAACAAGTTTGATTTTTACTATCCATCTATGTTAATCAAATTTCTCCATGCATTTCAAAATTAGAATTGGTTTAATGTTCTAGTTTGTTAAATCGAATCTAAGCCATATCATAATTAGACAGAAAGAATTCTAACTATATTCACATATTTATAGATGTACATCTCATGTCAGCGTTATTACTATTAAGGGAAGATATCATTAAAACCTAGCGTCCTTTCTAAGACGTTTTTTGTAGAATTTCAGAAGGGCCTAAAACCCAAGAGGGTTAGATACTCATTAACTTTCAATACGGGGGGTCCATGCAAATATTTGGGGTCCGAAATCTTAAGCTTATTCAATATTTGGGGTCTGTCAATTATAAAATGGACAAAATTCAATATTTGGGGTCCACAAATCTGAAGGAAGAATCTTGCGATCTGATGCCATTTATTACAATGACCCATCCAGCTACCAAGAGCTTATAAATTGTAAATTGTCATGAAACTGATGGCTAAACTCGAGAAAACACTTTAGGTGTCCAAAAATAGATATCAATATTTGGGGTCTCCAAAACATTAAACTTAATATTTGGGGGTCTGCAAGGAAATAGTGGCATGGACCCCCCCGTATTGAAAGTTAGTGAGTACCCCCCTGGGCCTAAAACGTCCTTCAAAAGAATCCACACTTTGATGTATTTTCAACCGAGTTCTTTGTTGAATTTCAAAATATCTTACCAGTAGCCTGTGAAACTTTTCTGTGTTTATATTCGGTGTTTGGGCAATATTACCGGCTGATGATATTCCGGTTCGTTTTTACCGCACATCCATATAGTTCCAGTCTGAGACAAACGTCTTTGGAGTCCGACCAACTCAAAGGATTAATACCAATGTACCGTGCTATGACGGGTTTCGGAACGTGTTCTTGACAATCGAATGTGCATCAGTATTTCCATTGAAGATCTAGAAGAAAGAAATACTAAGTATAAATATCATACCCTGTAAAGCATATCTGTCTTGTAAATGGACATTAATTAAACTAGGTATGGGTAAGGTTGGTACCTAGCCTAAGGTATCGAAACGGTATCGCGTGCAGTAAGAGCTCCAATAAGAGAGAAACAGGCCTGTCATTTGACGGAGGTGGTGAAGTTGTCCACATAAATACAAGCACCAAAGTTTAACTGAATACCTGCTCACAGACCCTGCTTCCACGAGAGAAACTTGATGGGTTCTGGTCCAACCCAGAGCCAGTTGTGGCTCTTTTCAAACGCGTTTACACGAGAAGAAGTGGGTCAGTTCCGATCCGATTTTTTAAGTTCATGCATGCGCTACCACACTTCTTGCTACAAAATCGCTTTGAATTTTTTTCTTTTTATCACAGCAGCATCTTGTGGGGTGGGGGCTAAACGGAAAATTCAATTTATCTTCGACAAATGATGTGCTCTTGTAGGCTTTATTCCTTAACTTTTAGCCATGTTTTGTATCCGTACCAGTTTGGATCCGATTAAAGCGTTTACACAGGATCCAAACAAAGCCAAAGACGAGCTGACTCTACTTCTGAACAGACCCAAAACTGGCTCAAAACAGAGCAAGACAAGGTACACGGATCCAAGAAATCCCGTGTAAAAGGAAGGCGTTTTCGAGCAAAAACTGCCTCTAGCTTTTCTCGTGTAAACGGGGTCACAATTATACCTCACATTTATTGCAATTAAAAGCTTCTTTACCTTAGCTTTTCTCTCTTCATTCATGGCCGTCCATTTTCCGCCATCTTTCTTATAAAACAATCGATATTTGTTGACCCAGCTCTTGAGATTCCTGAAGCCTTGTGTAGCGATAGAGACGACATTCATTTCACGGCCTAAGTCAACCTAGAAGTAAAAATAGAGCGTATAAGGCATAAGAGAACTCAATAAGCAACGAAATAATTCTTCAAACAGAAACCTATCTCGAGTCTCCCTGGAATCACTGAAATAGGCTCCCAGCGCATGTAAACCACTTAAACACGCCCCCGGCGTTTACTGGAAGCACTAAGTTAAGCGGTGGCCAAACGATCAAACATTGTTGGTCAAACATTTGAAATGCGCTTGTCAAGCAAAATGTTTGTCCGTTTGGCCACGTCCAAAAACATTGCTTGTCCAACGTTCTTTCCAAACATTTCTTTTATTATTGTCAAACTTCAACAACGTTTGCAACATTTCGGCACCTAGCAAAATTTCTAAACAACAATACATTCGTGCTTGCGCTTGCGCATAAGCAATGACTTCGTTGTTCCAAATGTTGGACAATAATGTTTTTGGACGATGTCAGACTGCCAAACATTTTCATCATAAACACCGAACGAGGAAAAAGGTTTGAGCAGAAAATTGGATGAAATTCTAGCAAATTTCAAATTCATACACAGTATTCATACCTTGAGGTAATGCCTTGTAGGTAGAGCATTGGGATCAACGCACCACGCACTGTTGTTATTCAGTCTTGCGAATTCTGGTCGGTAAAGTAATGTCTTCATTGATGTCGCCATCATTCGACGATCATTTATGATTCCCGCTTCAAGCCCTAGCGGTTTTGCCGACTTTGCACAAACTTTATCTGAAAAGATATGGGTATACTTTTTATTAGAAGTTGGGTATACTTTACACATACTTTATCTTGAAAGAAACGGGTATATTTACAGAATGCATGGAAGTTTTTTTGTGGAGCTGAATGTACGGGCTTTCCGTGGGTGCCAGAGTCTCTAAGACTGTAGGAAGGAGAGCTCTGGCATCCAAGGTAGTGCTGGCTCGTTCGACGGGCAGTGCTATACTTTACGTAAGTAAGAGCCTATGATGTCAATTAATATTATCATTATCTGCAACCTATTATTATCTTTATAAGCAATATTTTAAGAATTTAATATTTGCTTGCTTTGTTAGTATTGAAGCGGCCCAAGCAAGATAAGCTCAGCTTTTCTTGGGCCGTGTAGAATACATTTTGTTATTGTAAATTGTATTTCTGCGAATAAAAATGAATTGAATTGAATTGAAAAGTGCTTTGTTTGTGACTAACCGGTTAAGCATTTAGCTAGAGAAGCAAGTATCGGGATGAGTTATTTACAGGAATCACTGATAATGTGAATCATAAGAAAGAAAAGAAAAATGAAAAACGTTTTACCTTCACAAGATCCATCTTTGAATGACACATCATCAATTGCAAAATCACTCAAGTAGCTGCCTGGGTGCATAGCTTCAAAAACAACCTAGAAATGTAAGAAAAACTTAAAGTGGCTGTGAATTTAAAACAATTGCACAGTAGGCTAATTCCTGGAATGGCCAGATCACTGGGTAAAGATCCAAACGAGGTTTGATGCTTGGTTTGGAATGGCAAGCCAAGGTTAGCCAAAGTTAAGCCGATCCAACTATAACCAAATAGAAAAACAAAACCGAATCAAGCTGCAACAAATCCAAGCCAAGCCGAGGACCAAGGCAAGCCAAACCATGCAAAGACAAGTCAAGTCAAGTCAAGTCAGGTCAGGTCAGGTCAGGTCAGGTCAGGTCAGATCAGGTCAGGTCAGTTCAAGTCAAGTCAAGTCAAGTCAAGTCAAGTCAAGTCAAGTCAAGCTAAGTCAAATCAAGTCGAGTAAAGTCAAGTCAAGTCTTGTCAAGTCAAGTCAAGTCAAGTCAGGCCAAGTCAATTCAGGTCAGGTCAGGTCAGGTCTGTCAGGTCAAGTCAAGTCAAATCAGGTCAAGTCAAGTCAAGTCAAGTCAAGTCAAGCCTAGCCAAGCCAAGCCAAGCTAAGCCAAGCCATGTCAATTCAAGTCAAATCAAGTAAAATCAAATCAGGTCAAGTGAAGTCAAATAAAGCAAAGCCAAGCAAGGCCAATCCAAGCCAAGCAGAGCCAATCCAAATAAAGGCAAGTCAAGCGAAGCAAGGCTAAGGTAAATCAAACCAAACAAATCCGAACCAAACAAAGAAACCAAAATAAATCCAGATTAATCGAATGAAACCAACCTTATATGTATCAGATCCTTTGATTGTCAATCGAACTCTCTTCCAATCTTTTCCCATGCTCCCAGATGTCTCCCAAATCGTTTTCTCGAGGTTATTTCCAATAAAACGTTGTTTCACAGCAAATGTTCCAATTTTAGCTCCATTCAAATTAATCCAAAAAGTCATGCATTTCTCACTGTCAGTTGACTGTGGATGAAACGTTGGGCTTGAGAATCGAGCAACCATTCCTTTGCTGGCAGGAAAGAGCTTTCAGTGTATAAATAATATCCTAGAAAATAAGAAAAACATAAGTACAATATCAAGTTCAGCTTTAGCAAGCTCTAATCAAGTTCTGCTTGTCAAGCAATATTTTGCGACATGGCCAAACGGTCCGATATTGTTTGTATAGCAAAATTCAAATGTTTGACAAACAATGCTTGACTGCTTGATGTAGGCCGTAATCCCAAGTTTCATTTTTGTGTGTTCTATAACTATTTTCTGAAACTCAAATTGTGTACAATTTGAATCTGAATTGCACTTCATTTTAGCTTGTCTTCATTCTAGCCTTTTCAGTTAATTTAGGCCTACAATGCCGCACCCAGGCACTGGACCCCTAGTTTAATGTCCCTTCCGAAGCAGGGTGGAGTATATTGTCATCCATCTGAAAAGTCACCCATGCAGATGTTGCCCTCATATGACCAAGCTTAATTTCATTGGCCAAACGGAAACTGACAAAGCCGCTTGGCCACTTACTTTAAAACACTGAAAAAAAAACAATAAAAACACTCACCCCTTCCTGTAGTATGGTCTTGTTTTGGTCCGGTAAACCTTGAAGGTGTTTCTCCTGATCTCCTTTGCCAATGAAATACATAATTCGACGGTTCGTTGAACCAGTGACAAGGTCCACTTTCGAAGTCGCAATCAAGAGGGCCTAAAAATAAAAAAGCGTTGGAAAATCTGTTTAATACATCATTTTTCATCATTTAATGATCATTTCAGTGTTAATGAGGTCCGTAAAACGGCTAGCGCTAGGAAAACAAATAATAAAGGAAATGATCTTTCGGGCCAGCACAAAACTTTGCCTCGGTTTTTCAGAATTAGAACCGCTTTTCATGAATGAATGGCTAACACTAGGATAGATTTTTTCACAAGTGGCATACCACAATAGATAGGATTAGAACCTGGATAGCAAGACCAGAGAGCCAACGACGTTTCCACTGAGCCATAGAACTCAACCAAATCGCCGAGTAACTATTCGAGTCATACAGCCCAAGGCTCGTCTCCCGTTTGCTTTTTGTGTTTCGGCCAATGTTGAGCCTTCTTCAACACCATACATATTTATATATATTTGTCAGAAATGGCGATTACATGGATAGAGGGGTGTCGACGTTTTAGAAATAGACCATCTGTTTTTCCTTGAAATCGTCAAATGTCCCTTATTATGCTTGATTTCCACTTCAGAGTTTTCGGGAAAATATAGGGGAAATACAAAGTTTATGAAATCAGATATGAACCATGTTTACCTAAATTGCAATGTCTTTTCTTGCAGACAGCGGTATCAGTGGCTTCTCCATTGCAGTTTTGACCACCGTATTTAGGTGCTGGATCCGTGCAACGTCTCGTTCTCGATCTAACGCCTTCACCACATGTAACTGAACACGAAGACCATGATGACCAGCGACCCCAGTGCCCATCAACTGGAGCTAAAAAGGAAATTTCGTTGAAATTGATATTTCTAGTACAATTGCATGAAAAAATCTAAGTGATGAAGAACATTCCAGATTTGTTTGTCAAACACAATGTTTGAACGTTTGGCTACATTGCAAAACATTGCTTGTCAAACATTTTGCACTTGATAAAGAATCAATGAATGAATGAAGGTTTAAAAAACATTGCTGAGCGAATTCTGCTTGTCAAGCAATGTCTTGTGATTTGGCCATAAAATGTTTGACAATGTTTGATCGTTTGAGCCACGTCAAACATTTTTTCTTGTGGCGTCAAGCAAAGAATGTTTTAAGAACTTCAAAACATCCCGCAAGGCTTTTGCCAATTTATATTTGTCAAGCGATGGTTGTGACGAGGCCAAACATTCAAACATTCCTTGTAAAGCAAATTTCAATTGCTTAACGAAAAATGTTTGATTGTTTAGCCAGAGCCTTAAACAGTAAACATACCAAAACATTCAGCGAATGAGCAAACTTGAGACTCTGTTTCAACTCCATGTTTGTTAACTCTTTTACATTTGGTGACGTCAGATGCTCCACAAAACCTCTGTCGTTGCTTATAGCAACTAGTATCACAAGAGCTCCATTCTGACCATGTGCTCATGTAGTTTCGTTTTCTGTTCATTTTGTCTAGAAAAACAAAAAACATTGCTTAATTAAAGTTTTATCAGCTTATTTCGTTCATCTGCTAGACATTTGGTATGATAAAGTATTCTTGTCCGAGTTTTCAGTTGTATCAAATAGACCTTTTCAAAGAAGTCTGGGTCCGTACGGCATTTTTCTGGAAGATGGCGAACATCTTGAGTAAGGGAATCCTCTCCGTGCAACAACCGTGATTGCGGTCGCTTAAGTAGAGGTTACGCGGCAGTACCTTTCCTAAAGCGACTGCAATACAGATCAATTCACATACGGAGAGGATTCCCTCAAGATATCCGCCACCTTTCAGAAATGCCACATCAACCCAGACCTCTTAGGATTGTTTTCGATAGGCCATCACATTGTATTCTGTAGGCTGAATTAAAAGTGTTTCGGCCTGTTTCTGGCTTTGATCCTCAGAGGGGCTTCAGACAAAAAAGCTTTTATGTAAATCCTAAGATGTTTCGACTTTTCCTTGCAATATACGCTTTTTTTATAAAGAACCACTTTATAAGGCCTGAAAATTTAAAGAACTTATACTACTAAACAGAAAGTCATTACGGAACTTTTCAATGTTGAATGCTTTTATCACTGCAAATAATCAAGAATTAGAAAGCAGGTTCCATTCAATTGCAGTCGAGAATCACATAAATTGTACGTTATGCATTATCAAATGTTTCCTTGAGTAGTCTCGAGCTTTGCTTACATGCAAGTGTCTCTTTATTATTATTACGACCACTGTATGTTCAGTTAAAATTAAGGAACTATTAAGGAAATTTTGGAACTACATTTGCCTCAAAAAAGGTCCAAAAATAAGGAACTTCAAGAACTAGGCTTCGAGGTAGGTTTCTTATAAATAAAAAAGCGTGTGCGGAAGTTTTATAAGACTTAAGGACTTTTTATTGCATAAAAAACGAAAACACTACTTACTAGCACAGTTATAGAGTGCGTTAAGTTTGACAACATCTAAAGCGCTGAGACCATTCTCATTTCCAAGGGTCATTGACTTGTCTTTGATGGCTCTTAGGGTCTGTTTCACGTTCTTCGAGAAAGCATGGTTCCCATAATGCATCACGCTCTGCAAATCATACTGGACTCCCAACATATCGACTTCGTGGTTTTCGAATTTCTCGAAGTTAATTTCATTTACTGAAAAAATAATGCATAGTTATTAATTGCTATAGTATTGAAAAGCTGAGTGTGATCGGGATATTTTCAAGAAAATTTCCAATATTGCAATATAGCAATAATACTAACATAGATCGATATTCTCCCAGAATATTTCAATAATATTTCAATATTTCCCAGAATATTTCACTATTTCCAAGGGTATTTTCAATATTTCCCAAAATTATATTAGCCTAGATCGATATTTTCAAAGAATACTTTCAATATTTTCAAGAATACTTTCAATATTTCTAAGAGTACTTTCTAAGAATATTTTCAATATTTCCAAGAAAATTTCTATATAAGCATATCACAAACTTTGATCTATATTCTCACAGAATATTTCAATATTTCAGAGAATAGTTCAATATTTCCCGAAATATTTCAATAACGCAATATACCTGGATCGATATTTTCCCAGAATATTTCAATATTTTCA
The DNA here is from genome assembly GCA_014526335.1 of Chrysaora quinquecirrha. Taxonomy (NCBI): domain Eukaryota; kingdom Metazoa; phylum Cnidaria; class Scyphozoa; order Semaeostomeae; family Pelagiidae; genus Chrysaora; species Chrysaora quinquecirrha. Next base: position 3,888,785 of record JACTAT010000010.1, read on the forward strand.
TTTCTATCAGGTCGTGAATGTTCGTGCCAAAATCCAAGAGCGTGCATTATTTCGTGTAAAACTGTAGACTGAAAACGAAGTAAAAATAGTGTAAATAAGTAAAGCAAAAAGTAGGGAAATGTGTTGCTTTATTCTAAATTCTTTGAGCATAAATCGCTGTTGCATGGTATCCCTACAGGAACTTTCTAACCTACGTGAATTAAAGTCATTCTTCTAAAAATGGCTGGTTATAGAGACATCCAAAACTTCTGCCATCAAAAGCAGAAGATTTCCGACACTTTCGAGGGATTCTCGGTTGACGTACGAGACTGCAATTCTAAAAGCTGCCAGAAGACTACAAATGGGTCTGGGGACGAGGCAAAGCAAGAATTTTGGCGCGAAAGTTGACTTGTTTGGGACAGGCCTTTGAAAAAAGTCTCGGATTTCCAGAATTCCTGTTTTTTTTTTAATCATGGATTCTGCAAAGGGTTCAGAAGAAAACCAACTTTCCTCCAATGTTTGCATTTACTCTCAACGGGAAATTGTAAATTTATCATTTAGGTTTTGGGTCCACAATGCAGTGTTCGCTAGAAGAGAGCTCTCAGTGAAAGCAGAGAGATCTTTCAGTTACTAAAATACATATTAGATTAGCCTTTATTTCCAAAATATGTTTCCTAAAAATATAACTCTTTTACACAAAATTAAATATCCCGGACTTCAATCCACTTTGTGGTGCATAGAGCCGTGGAATTAATTAAAATTCAAAATGGCCTTATCCGAAATACGATGTAATTTGTAAACTTCATTTCTGACTAAATCTAATCTTTTTTAACTTTCGAAAAGCCTAGTGAAAACCATGGCTATTAAACTAATCAAGGTTAACGTTGCTTTGGCGAATGCGGCTGTTAGTGAAACTTTGCTAAGCAAATATTAAATACCTATGAAAGCCCTATAGAATGCTCCGAAGGTTGAATTTGGATTAAAATGGCCTAGCCAAATCTGACTATGATTATCGCTGATACAGTTCTGTTTTCTGTGTTCAAATATTTGAAAGTGGCAGCTAAACGTTTGCAGCTTTGGTTTGACGAGGATTAAGTGAAACTTTACAAAATTAAACCAAATCAAAGCCCAGTTTACTAAAGGGAAACAAATCTAGTTTCAAAATTTGCAGTTTTTAGGATTACTTGTCAGTTTGCATGTTTTGAAACCCCTGCTCTCCCTTTTCAACCACGCCAATGTTTTCAAAGCGTCCATGGGAAATTTAGGCCACATTTACACATATACAATCCAGTATAATGCAAACACTTGCCCATCGATATGGGTTACAATGCAAGGCACGGCGCTTCGACAGTTATCCTCTAAATTGTAAACGGAGCCTTAAGCTATGGCTAAACTAGGAGACATGTTGTGCGCGACATTGTATACGGCTCATTTCAGCTTGTCTCCAAGGGAGGCTAAATATGCGAGTGACAAGCGAGCAAAATGTCCCCCGAGTTGCGGACACAGGAAATGCTTCTGTTGTCTCCCAGAAACGTTTTTGTGTCTCTCGCTACAAATTTTGTCAGGCGCTACAAAGTTTCCGATGTGGCTAAACTGGGAAAAAACGAGGGGACAAGTCACGCGTGACAATGTCTCCTAGTTTAGCCAGGCCTTTTGACATGACGATGCGAATCATACCAGAAATCGTCTCTTTTTTATATATTTGTAAAATATCTAAGACATACATATATTTAAGACATACCTTTTGTAAACATGGGTAGTCAAGAATTATAGTCTGTGGGCCTGTTTTCCAATATGTTTTACCAACACTCGAAGAACAACTAGAATAAAAATATGAACCTCAAATTAGAGACCTCATGTTGTTGAGTTCTAATAATAAAAAATCAAATTCATTATAACAAAAATAATTATAATATCAATAATATTAACAATAATCACAATTATGAACAAAAACATAATAAAAATCATATTCATAACTAATGCCACACACAATCATACAAACACAATGCTAATCGTGATTACAATCATAAGCATCATCATGATTATAAATACAATCATAATCATAATGATAACTCACCCTTCTCCGAGCTCAAAGCTTATCCAATTTTCATGTTGATGATTTCTTTTCACAAATTGCAAGCATGATTTTAATTGTATTTCTTTAATCGATTCACGAATTACATCTTTATGTCTTCCTAGAAGGAAAAGTCGGAAAAAGTGTGTATAGCTTTCACAACTAAGCATTTCAATAAAATATATACACAAGGTGAATATACACTTTTTTATAAGGAACCTACCTCAAGGCCTAGTTCTTAAAGTTCCTTATTTTTGGACCTCTTTTGAGGCAATTGTAGTTCAAAAAGTTCCTTAATAGTTCCTTAATTTTAACGGGACATACAATGGTCTTTACAATAGAAAAGAGACACTTGCATGTGAGCAAAGCTCGAGAATACTCAAGGAAACATTTGATACATGCGTAACGTACAATTTATGTGATTTTCGACTGCAAATGAATGGAACCGGCTTTCTAATTCTTGGTTATTTGCAGTGATAAAAGCATTCGACATTGAGAAGTTCCTTAACGATGTTCTCTTTAGTATAGAATAAGTTCTTTAAATTTTCGGGTCACTGCTCTGTGCTTATATTTCGAAAGGCTGTCCCCAACTCCTCACAATAAAATCACCCCAAAGTTCTTCAAGACCTTGCGGGGTTTTTGAGCGTATCCAAAGGCCTGGAGATAAACGAATATAATACTGTGGAAACCAAATAAAAAACAGCAATATCTTAAACTTTTGTGATCGATAAGAAGTAGTTAAACTAAAAACCAAAATCTCATATTTTGATTTAAATAACATCTCTGATTTGATATTAAGAATTAATTGCGGTTGTCCATGATTGCGTCTTATCTTAAGATGTCCTCTAATATTTGGTTATTTTGTTACGTTACTAATGGAACGATTGTCGAAGAGTAATTCACAGAGGCTGAAAAACACTTTTTTCTAATCATAGATATCGGAAGGCTTTGTCGCGGTCTGTCCTGTATCCTAGAGGGATTTTCTGCTTATGCGTTCAATTCAAAACACAAGGGGCAGTGGCGTGTAGCCTTTAAGCCTGGTTTCTATATAGCCAAAAGTGGCTATGCCAGCGCTGAGACACGGCTGTACCAGTAATGAGACAGTGCTGTGACGTTTTTAGTTGTAATGGAAACACTTCCTTACGGTGGCTCTACCGTGGCTGGACAGTTACTCTACCGCGGTACTGCCAACATAAAAAGCTGAATTTGGTTCAACTTTCCCGGCCCTCATGACGCTTCTGCCACTAGAAGATTTTAATGGAAACATGTGGCACAGCCGTCGGCGACGTGTCTGTGGCACGGTGGTATGTAGTCTGAGACTACCTATAAAAACGATTCACCGCTAAAATCCAAGTCTAAGAGAACTTCGGTGGAAACATATAAAGGGAAAAGAATAAATAACTTACTTAATGAATACGATATTTCGTAAGGCACAATTCTTGTTCGCCAGAGGAATTCGCGATGTAATCTTGCGTTTCGACGTCGTCGTACCAACTTGCGATCGGTTTCGCCAAGCGAGCTATGCGTGTTGATTTGTTTTACAGCTAGAGAATAAAACAGAAGGCTTTATTAAATGCAAAAAAATTGACGAGACTAGGCTTAGACGCTGCAACATAATGCACTCTTTACGATAACTGCGGCTAACTGCGGCTGAACCTTGAGGTTTCTAGCCTTATAGAAGTTCTAAGCAATTGTGTTTATAGAGTAGCCCACACTAGGTTTCAACTTATCGAGGGAGTGTTGTTCGGAAGTCGGAAGGGAACTAGATACTTGCTCTCAACAAGTTTATCGAGAGAGTTGACTAAAGCTACTATAAAACTGCAGTTTGTATGAGGGATTTGAGTTAGCAGGGAAGTTTTAGAGCTAAGGAACAAGGAACAACTATAGGTCAGTTGTTAAAGTTGATGAGTTTCTGAATTCGCGTTCAAAACTACCGTTTTGCCTCGAATTAAGTGCCCCCTTTTGGATTGAGCTGCCCATGAGGTTGATCCCAGATACTCCATTGATGGTGTCTTTGCAAGCTCTTGATAGAAGAATTCAACAGATACCTTTTGCCAGTTTCTGCACAACTTAGTTTTCGTCAGAACGTTAGCTTCGTCAGAAGAGTTCTTCTCTTTGAGACAGATTTTTAATGAAGCGCCCCGGGCCCTTAATCGAAGAAAAACAGTATACCCCTAAGCCCAGTTCTACCTTAAATTTGAAAATATACTGCAAACTTCGTTCAGAGCATAGTTTGACCTCCCCCCTGCAAGATGTGCATTTCTAGCGTAATTGACTAGATAGTTACAAATATAGCCGGGTGCAAAGGATAGTCACTGAGAGCATTTACTACAAGTTATAAGCATGAATGAATTGCTCTCACAACCCTCATTCTCTACAGCAGAGAATGACACAATAGGAACCGACAGAAACAAGGTTTGGGCATGGCTTATAAATCATCACAGTCGAAGAATTAAGCATTGAATTAGATCAGCTCTTCCCAGCTGATCTCAGGAAAGCGATTTCACAAAGACTTCTGAATAAGTTGATTTATGAAGGAGAAACGATAGGAAAACGAAATGTGAAGTGCTTCCTTTAAAATGACCTGGGCTGTTTTGTTAGGAGGGTTATTCTAGAGTCTTAAAGTAGGGTATTGAATTGGAATTGTTTGTTGTGTTTAGGAGAGCTAATGTTGACGGAAAGAGGTATAAAGGAGTCAGACTATGAAGACACACGAAGATGCGGGGCATTTCACTCCTCGAAAAGGCGTTACTGAAACAAAAGGATTCTCACAAGATCCCTGCAAAACACTATAGAGATTCCAGCTTAGAGTGTACGAGATTCCAAGGAGTGAATTGCCCCTCGCGAAGATGCGGGACAGTTCACTCCACGAAAAGGCGTACGAGATTTCCGTTAAACAAGAGGATTTTTAAGGGATTTCTTTGAAAACAATTGGAATACCAGCAAAGGGTGTATGAGATTTCAAGCAGTTAATTGTCCCTCGCAAGAAGACATCTGTAGATAGATACTCGGACTGTGGGGTTGGGATTACTCAAAGAAGACAATCAAATCATATCAGAACAACTAATGTTTGAGGGTATTATTCCGAAACTTACTTGCAACCGAATTAAGGACTACTGACGTCATTTTGCACGGGGGATCGACTTCACTGTTTCAAACGTTGAATTGAATTGCTGTAACACATCTTTGGCTTCCGATGTCTGAGCCCAGGCTTTGCGAGAGCGCCTTGCAATTCAACGCAGTAGCGATAGCAAATATTCATTTAGCGGAGCTTGGGATAGGGTGTATGGAATCTCTATCAATAAACAAGGGAGCGCATTCCCCCAATGGAATGGGCGAGCTCCCCCTGACCCATTTTTCTATTCATTTTGTCCAATGCCTACGCCTTATGAAGGCTTGTATGGCAAAATGAGAATTGAAAACTCGAAAGAATATGGAAAATGAAAGTGAAATATGGTTGAGATACGACATTGTTTACCGATATTTCCAAACAAACAAAAACAACAACAAAATTCAATTATTGCACAGAAATATATCACTGACAACCATTTGAACAATTTATACCGTGCGGCGTCATATTAACGCTTGTAAAACACCGCGCTACGAACTGATGAGACCGCGAAATTCAAGATTAATCCACGAGATTTTGTTATTTTTACGCAAGGAATTTTCAGCTTGGCTTTATCGGTTTTCCACAGAACTATTATTCGATACCAGCCCACATGTGGGAAATTATCTTACATTTATTTTTACTTGCAAAGAATATTGTCGTCTGCAAACCTGAGAGCTGTCTCAAGCAGCGCATACGAACTGGCTTCGAGTTAAGCCTGATGATGGCGCGTTTGAGGTGACTAGCGGTCACGATTCGGGCATTTTCGGTAACGATCCTTACTGATGAGTCTGAGTCGGTTGCAGTTGCGCTTCATCGTACCAAAGCACATGCAAAATTACCCCAGCATTGAACTAAATCCTGGACCTTGTCAGACTAGCCCTATTGGTTCCAAATCTAACTAATCTAACCCTCAGGGATTTTCTGTGAGGGGCCTTTTTACTAATTCCCCATAAAGGCGTACGGGATTTCGTTGAAACAAAAGGATTTCCAAAGGATTTCATTGAAACGAATAAAATCTCCAGCTCCAGCAAGAGTTTACAAGAAAACTCAAAGAACTGAAAGGGGAATGAATTTCCCCTCACTTTCCTGACCTCACTCGTAACTTCTTGTGTGCACGCGTGTCTCCACGCAGGGTAACACGGAACACCACCTAATACGTCCCCTTACAATCATATACTACAATCACTGATGCGACTCGAGTCTTCTTATTTGCCCCACCACCTGATTTGCCCCCATTAACTCGAACAGTTGAGCTTCTACCCCCGAGCGAGTCACTCCTAGGAAATCTCGAACACCCGTGCTTGAAAATTTATTGTTTTCACGGGAATCCCTTGGAATCCCATTGTTTTAATAAAAATATCGTACCCCATATTTAAGAGTGCGAGCCCCGGCCCCCACCTTTCCATATTCCCTGTGTCCCTATATTCCCCGTTACACAAAACACCTTCCCGTGCATATGGTCAATTGATACAAAACACGAAACAAAAAAACACATTCAAAGGTTAATATGTAACTGAGAGCCTGAGTTGGCAATTTATTTTTAAATTTACGAATGAATTAAGATACGATCCAAAAACATAGCCTTTTGCCAAAAAGAAACAGGAGATGAACAACCACCAATGAAGGGGGGTCACTCCTAAGGTCGGACGGTGAATCAAAGTGAATCAAAAATGCCTTTGTCCTGTGTAACGGGAATACGAGAAAGCAACTCGAATAGAGGACAACTTTTTACAAGATTTGAAAAAACGATGGGTATTATTTCCACAAACTAAAGACTTCTTTTTGTTCGAATGTTAAGCTTTTAGAACCATGGCCCGATCAAAACGTCAAATTAACATTGTTCTGAATGGAGACATGTTGGGTAAATGGACCTTTATTTGTTCGTGGGAAATTCTGGTGTTTCTGTGGTTTTGTTTTTAAGAAAGTTCAAAGTTGGTCGTCGAAAGATAGTTTTAAGAATTATTCTAATAATAATATTTCATTTTGGTTTGAACCTTTAAAATGGTGTCAAAACAATGCGAGGGGTCGTTCACGTTTTGACGAACATTTTCAACAAAACTGATAAGAAATGGCTTAAGAAAATGCAAATCTAGGTGGGATGTGGGATCTAGGCATAATCTGGTACCTAAGTCCTACACTTCTGGAGAAACATAACTTGGTTGCTTGCGAGGGGCAATTCGCTCTTCAAAAAGATGTACACAATTTTACTAAAACAAAAGGATTTTCAAGGGATTTCCGTGAAAACAATAGGTTTTCTAGCAAGGGTGTACGAGATTATCAAGGAGTGAATCGCTTCTCGATTGGTTACTACTCTGTTTGTTTGCTATTTCGTTCGGTTTGGTGAGCTGAATTTCATAATAAGCCCAATTTCCATTGGCTTTTGCTGACGCTGAGGCCATCCTTAGTTCGATCTTCGCTTGCTCTAAATTTTACCTAAAATCCAGGCCCGTGTGCTCTTACAAAAGTGTTCTTATAAAAAAGAGTTAACTTTTAATTGTTATTGAGCATGAATGAATAAGCTCTTGCTTGCTCAAAATCCAAAAACCCAAAGTTGTTTAAAAACTCATTCGATTCAAATAGAGCCGATAAAAGCTCGTATCAGTTAAATTTAATTTCACAGGGTATTAAATAAACAAAGAGTAGCTTTAAAGTTTATAATGTTCAACTCACCATCCTTAGTTAACAGGCTATCTTCTTTCCATAAAGACATTGAGAAAACCATAGGTGAAACGCCACAAAATAAGACGAAATATCTAAGAAACGTTGTTAGTATCATGTTCGAATAGTGATATTGGATTTCAAGCAATGAATATATTTTACGTTGCTGCTCTCAGAAGCCAGCTGTAAACTACTAAGCCTACACCTCACTGCTGCCTGGCTTTTATGACCGAAGGAAGCGTGACGTTTCATGGTCATGCATCAGGATGTATGACGTCAGCGAAATAGTGTGACTTGATTGGCTCCCAGACCTGTGGATCTTGTTTTTTGAAAGGATTCAATGGGGCCTTTAAGAAATACTTTTCAAACCGATGTGTGACGAATGAATGATTTCAAAGGATTTTACACCTTTGAGGAGCGTTTAGGGGGGGTACGGGGTACGGGGTCGTGGGGTAAGTCCGAGGGAGGGTACAGTTCTAAAGAAAATCAAATAAATAAAAAATAGAAACAAGAATGAACGAAAGAAAGAAAGAATTGATAATGATGGAGATAATAGTAGATTATAAATCAAATAAAGTACTAAACACCTTGGGGTGGGGTAAGGGGTAGAGGGGAAACAGAGGGAGGGTAAAATTCTAAAAATAAATCAATAAATAAATATAGGAATAAATGAAATAAAAAGCTGATAATAATAAAGACGATGATAGAATTAAATCAGATAAAGTTTTAATCCAATCCTGGGACAAAAATAGCCATCGAAAAGAATTACAGAAGGGAAAAATTAATAAAAGTTTGAAGATAAGAAAACCTCCCAATTAATCAAATAAATTATTTTTCATCAGAAATGATAATAAAGCAAGTTTATGAAATTATAAATTAAATGATTGAGGATTAAGAAGTTTAATTTCTAATAGAAATAAATCATAAAGCTATTTTTGTCAGAAAGAGAGGATGAAAACTAAAATAAAATTTCAAAGATATGAAAACGATAAAATTAATTTAAACTAATGATTTCTTATCAGAAATCATGAAAAGGTTTATGAAATCATAAATTAAGTGACTGGAGATGAAGAAATTTGATTAATTAATAAGAAATGTCTTTGATAAGAAATATAAATTAATTTTGTCCATTAAAATGATTCATTGAGTTGCCATAGACGTTAAAAACAGAAAAATTCCTGACTCCACTCAAATCGTGGCAACTATCGTGATTTCATTAACTAATCAATGTTTAGAATGGATCCTAATGTTTTTATTGTTTGGACTAATTCACTGTTTCTAAAGACCATGGAGATAGCTGGAAAACTTTAATCGGGAAGAAAAAATTTATGCGATTCATTCTTATGCATATGTTAGTTAATAGTCCACACGCTGTTTAAAATATAAGGAACCTACCTCAAGGCCTTGTTCTTAAAGTTCCTTTTTTTGGACCTCTTTTGAGGCAATTGTAGTTCCAAAAGTTCCTTAATAGTTCCTAAATTTTAACTGGACATACAATGGTCATGTTAATAACAGAGAGACACTTGCATGTAAGCAGAGCTTGAGACTACTCAAGGAAACATTTGATACATGAGTAATGTACAATTTATGTGATTTTGACTGCAAATAAATGGAACAGCTTTCCAATTCTTGATTATTTGCAGTGATAGAAGCATTCAACATTGAAAAGTTCCTTAATGATATTCTCTTTAGTAGAATAAATTCTTTAAATTTTCGGGCCTTCTACATGTAGGTTCCTTCTAAAGAGGTTCTTTATAAAAAAAACTGTGTAATACGCACTTTTCCTAGGCCTTGAGCCCTTGAACAAGGTCCTTTTTTTGAAAAAAAAAGCTCCAACAGATAGACCAAAACAAACCATTTATTTATTAGAAACCTTTTCTTTTCTACAAGAAACTGCGCAAGCACTTTTCGTCAATATCAAGAAACTCTTCTTGAATCGAGAAAAATGGCAGCTAAAACTCTATCCGTCTTGCAACTTATAAAAATTGACACTTCTTGCTACGATTTTCTTCATTTCACAAACTCTTCTTATTCAAAAACGGTTCAGTTGACTATCCTCGAATTATTTCAGAAAATAGGAAAATTTTCATGCATGGGACCTACCTCAAGGCCTAGTTCTTAAAGTTCCTTATTTTTGGACCTCTTATGAGGCAATTGTAGTTCCAAAAGTTCCTTAATGGTTCCTTAAATTTAAAATACATACAGTGGTCTTAACAATAAAGAGAAACACTTGCATGTGAGCAAAGCTCGAGACTACTCAAGGAAGCATTTGATACATGTGTAACGTATAATTTATGTGATTTTTGACTGCAAATGAATGGAACCGGCTTTCTAATTCTTGGTCATATGCAGTGATAAAAGCATTCGATAAGTGCCAAACGTTCTATCATTGGTGGACTTGGGTGGACCCGAGTTTCTTACAAAAAATTTGTATTGCGACTAAAATTAGCTGATTTAGCTAGAGTCAGATAGACAGAGTTCATGGTTATAAAGAGAGCTATGCTTTAACAGTAAATGACAGCTCTTAATTTAAAACGTCTTTAATGAAAACCGAATTTAAAAAGAGCGAGTTTAGGCCATCACAGCTTTAACAACTACACAACACAGTGACCAGGAAACATACTTTCTACAAATGGATTAGTTCCCCAGTTATGAGTAGTAACATCTCAGTTAACTGTGAAGGTATAGCGGCCTAGCTTTGCTTCTTTCATTAAACTATCTTTTGGTTCTCCAAGCAACTGATTATGTTTCAACAAACAAACAATCGAGAACGAGTTACGTCATACAATCGACTCGGCCCACTCCTCTTAATTCTCCGCGTATCTGCGAATGTGCCACAACCAAATAACGCCACGCAAAGGATTAAGAGATCAACACAAGTGCTATAATAATATCACCAATTTTGTAATTTCATGTGTGACGCCTTCTTGAAATCGCAAGTGCTATCTTCGTAAACGCACAAGTACCACTGGCGTTAAACTCACTTCAAAAACGTATTTAGAAAGGTGGGGGGGGACGACAAATAGGTAAGGACGGAAATATACACTTTTAATAAGCAACTGGTCAATAAGCAACTAGGGCTGAGGTTTTATTAAACTTCTTGACAGAGATAGCTTTCTTTATGCAGTACATCATTGCAAACTTGTCAATTTCATTGAAAAGCAAGAAAAAGCCACAAAAAGAGTTTTTAGAGGGTACCAGTCATACTGTGGGGGCTGAAATACTAGATATTTTAAGCAACTTTGAGGGGCTCTCTCTCTCTAAAAACCCCAGAATAACCAAGTTTATAACCTGGGTACTGTACCAGATCCCCAATGGGTCACAGGGAGTGAAAATGGAAATTAAAAATGTCATCGTTTCTCATAATAATGATGATGATGATGATGATTTCCATTCCCAGTGAGTCTTTCAAGGTCTGGTACGCAGGGTACCAAGTTTAGGGCTTTCTCGACCCTAAAAAGCCACAACTATTTCATGTGCACTCATATCTAATTAACTTCAAACTTGATTGATATAGCAAACAGATTTTCCTGGTAAACAATATGAAGTTATGGTGACGAACAGAGGCTTATCCAAATGATCCCCTTTAAATGACGTCACAGCCCCAAAGCTACGTCACACAAGCCACTGTTGCGTCATGGGTGTCGAATTTGGGTTCCATTCTCAATGAGATCTATGACCGATCTACGACAACATTAACAAGATAGCATGTTGACAAATTTCCTTAACCAAGTCAGTGTATGGTAAAATATTTAATTTCAAGCCACAAAAACAGTTAGTCATATCGAATAACTTTCTCGCTATTTTCGTCGAAATTTCGACACCTTGTCTCTGATACAACGTTGTGGCACATCCGCATAAGAACATTACCAAATACGATCAATGGTCACAAGAATATTTTTTGACAAATGAAGAAAGGCATTTTCTGGAGAACACAGAAATAAACCATTTGGTAGACCTATAAATAGGCGTCGGAGGCAGGAATGGGAGGGCTGCAGACCTCCCCAAACCATTGGAAAAATCTTTCAAAAACAGCCAGCGGTTAGGGTTAGGGATAGGGTTAGGGCCATATCCAGGCAAAACATTCGACCAAGGTCAGTCAAAAAGAATCTGACAGCTCCCTAACTTGCATCTTTCCATACAACCATGGACCCACAGTGTAGCTATAGCTGCATTTCAGAGGCTCCGATAGGAGAGGGTCGTTGTTCCCAAGTGGTTTGCTCCCTTGCTCCCATCAAAATTAACCTTGCGCTCCCAGTAATCTCCTTCAAAATAAATTCTCCAGATATCCATTTGCTCCCAAGCTCTCACGCTTTCTTGCCCCCAGTGCTCCTATGCTCCCGGCCCGTTCAAAGCCTTGTTCTCTAGCTCCCAAAAAACCCGCATCAAAGCCTTATTTCAGCAATAGTTCACAGCCTTGGTGCAACCGACAGCCGCTTAAGCAGCCTTAACACTTAAAACGTTGACATGAAATTTTTTATGGCTTTTCTTTGGAATACCGTCCACAAAACAAGTGTAACAAAGCCAGAAAACCACGCGAAAGGCAAAAATAACCGCAGATCAATCTAAAAGCATGTCTGTAAGCAATAAATCAGATAATTTTAGCCGAATATCCATAAATATCATTTGAAATTATAATGCATTTGCGGTTGTATGAGGTATATTGTAGCAGCGGTTTTCGAAAGATGGCGTAAAAGCTTTCGGCTTATCGAATTATATGCTTGTTTTGGTAGGTATTGGCAGGATGTTTTTAAGAACGTCATGGTCTAATTTGGTGTGGAATGCAGGAAAAGTTGTCGCCAGGAGTCAGTTTCGGAAAATGGAACAGTCTTTGAGTTGTACACATCTTCAAAGTTGCGAGAAATACGAAAACAGCTTAGGACCATACTAGTTGATAGCTTTTTCGTCTGTCACTCCTCGTCCTCAGAGAATAAACGTCCGAAACAGACCGACACAACTGACTAAAGCGGAATTAACACCCAGATGCGCACCAATGAGAAGGGTGATAGACGATGATACCCAGATGATCGAAGTCCACCAATCAGCACGCAGGATAGAGCTGGATGACCAATGAAACTAATTGAAGGGTGCAAATTAGAAAACAAACTCTGTTCGTCTACATACACATTTGGGAACAGTGTAGCAGAACAGATATGAGCCCCCTTACAAATAAAGTATTTACCTCGACAAATATAGTATTTCTGGACTTTCTTAGCACAGCCAAGCTAACTAAATCAATACAGCGTACAACAGAGCGAAAGATTAAGGCACCCTTGAAGACGAAGAACGAAACCTTGAAAAACCAAAAACAAAAACAAACGGAAGAGTGCAGCAGCCAATGGGGGTTAAGTCTTTCCCAACTCCAATCTTAATGTTTCTCGATTTTTATGTCCGAAGGACATAATGAGAGGGTGTTCGTGTAGGAAAGTGACAAAGCGAAACGCATGGGCTCATCAAAAATTTGGTTAGAGAGACTGGTTGCATGGACTATGGACAAAACAATCTTTGTCGCTCTAATGGTTATGAATGATCTTGTTCCTGATGATGATGATGATGATCATGATCCTGATAATGATGATATTGGTGATGATGGTTATGATGATGATGATGATGATGATGATGATGATGATGATTATGATGATGGCGATTATTCTCCTTCGGACATTGCGATAGCGTGGCTATGTTCTATTTTCTGAGATATCAAGTCTAGGGACTACACTTGTAACGTCTGAAATCTTAAGCCTACAACTTAAGTCTTATGCATCTTGATCTTAAGCTTGTTACGCCCCGCTACTTTTGAAAGTCTTAAGTCAGTCTTAGCAAAGCTTGAGCTTGCAGTTTAGTCTGAATAGAAGATGTTTGAAAGGTCACATTCATGTGTGAAGCATCTTACATGAGTGTATTCAATAGAAAATAGTTGTATGGAGGATTCTGTGTTATGTATTCATCAAAAGAAGGAAGGAAATCGTAGGAAATCATAGAATAGATAGAAAGACTGAACACCGAATATGAATAGATTTATGTCGTTTCCTGAGATCCTACTGATGAGGACATGAATGACTGAATAAATCTACAAACACCACAACTTTGAGTTGGTGGTTAATCCTCTAAACAAACAATGAAATGAATATACTAGTAAGAAGTGAATGAACGGATAAATGTTGGAAACTAAGAAATGAATAAACTAAATAAAGCTACGAGCAGAGTTTTAGAAGCAGGGGAGGGGGGGGGGAATTTATCCTCAAACCTTTGGATTTGAAAGCAATGTTGTACCAGAAACTATGCTAGCTACGATTGGACTATCCCCGTATAAAAGTGTTCCACCCCTCACCCAAAATCGGTCCCACTGTTCCTCGGCAGTGCAGTGTTCAGTTCAATCTGATCAAGATCAGGTTGTAATTGTGATTGTACATTTTTTAACGTTAGTTTAATACAATAGTGATAAACACTAATTCACACTAACATGAAGCAACTTCATAAATTGCATCAAAGAATCATTTATTGCAGGAACTTTGAGAGGTTGACTAGGCATTCAATTTGATATCATATACGAACAACATTGATATGGGAAGAGAGCCAGAGAGGGAGAATATGTTCGAAACAAGAAAAACAGTCAACCAACTTTGTACTTAAGAGATTGTAACCAAATAATCTTCATTACGATTCAACGAATTAGAGCCGCAGGTCCACAAGAAGGACGTGAACATCTCTTTGGAGAATCTGACAAGGGCTTTGAGAGAAATAAAGAAGGAGCGAAAACCCCACCAAACAGGAAACATAGCTATAAAATAGTTGGATTGGGGAGCAAGGAGCTTACAGATTGCCAATTCTGAGGGAAATTCGAAACCACTATTTTTTGCGAAGGGCCAAAAAGAGAAGCTACGCCTCCTTGTAGAGTCCCATCGATGTCTGCTTTTCAGGAACTGTGTTTACAGTTTATGAGAATAAAATTGCCTACTAGGCTAATAAATTGATAATGAAATCACTTTCTCTTTGACATTCTCCATGCCAAACATTTCCCGATATTTCACTCAAATTCTAAACGACCTCCGTTATTTTCCGTTTCTTTATCTCGATGCACGATAGCGTCCCTGTTTCTCGTGACTTTGACTCATGAGAGCATTTTTCATTCAAATCTATGTTTGTTAATATTGGTGAACTTATTAACATTGATGTTTAACAAACCATCTCCTGAACTTCATACCAAAATGCTTGAAATTCAAGAAACATAAAGACAGTTTAGAAGCCCTATGAGTAGCTTCATTCACTACTGAGTGTCAAAAACAGGGTCCAAAAGCCCCGGAGGGAAAGTTTATCTCATAACTTAAATTTGTGGACTTCGACAATGAACAATAACCCCTCTATACAATTCCTCTTCTCTATATATAAGTAAGTCCTCCTCTTTAACACGTCTAATACATCCATTACACTTTAAGCCTTCCACTCTTATAAGTCCTCCTCTCTACAAGTCCTCTTCTCTAATAAGTCCTCGTATCTATAAGTCCTCCTCTCTAATACGTCCTTCTCTCTTATAAGCCCTCGTCTCTAATCAGTCCTTTTCTCTAAGAAGTCCTCTTCTCTATGAGACATCCCCTCTAATAAGTCCTCCTCTCTAATAAGTCATCGTATCTATAAGTCCTCCTCTCTAAGATGTCCTCCTTTCTAAGAAGTCCTCCTCTCTAATACGTCATCCTCCTTTATAAGTCTTCCTCTCCAAGAAGTCCTCTTCTCTATAAGACCTTCTCTCTAATACGTCCTCCTCGCTAATACGTCCTCCTCTCTTATAAGCCCTCATCTCTAATCAGTCCTCCTCTCGAAGAAGTCCTCTTCTCTATGAGACCTCCCCTCTAAAAAGTCCTCCTCTCTAATACGTCCTCCTCTCTTATAAATTCTCTTCTGAATAAGCTGTCGTCTCGTCCCGTTGCGCTGCTAAATATCAAAAGCTTATCATGATAAGTGGTGACTATCATGTCTAACACGAAGCCCTCATCTCTTATGCGTAGCCCCTCCGTAAAAATACGTAATCCTTTTCTCTGGTAAGCCCTCTTCTCTAAATGTCCCAGTTTGCCACAAGCCAGTAAAGTCTAGAAGAGAAATCCTCTTGGCTTTTTTGGAACAGTGATACATTCAAAATGATGATTCTTATCGAAATTAAAACTGAGAGACAGGAAGGAAAAGGTCAGAAATGCATTGAAAGTCAGCCAAAAAGGAGCTTAGAAATATATCATTTGGGTTTTCTGAAGGAAGCATTTAATCTAGTTAGATAAGGTAGCTTCTTCAGTGTTTCATTCATTCGAAACTCAGAATCAAGATAATCATCAGTTTTCGGAAAGATTTAAAAGCTCTGCAGTGGCTCTCCGCCAAACTGTCAATGTTGCCAGAAAGACTTTTCATAGGCAGAGAAATTATTGCCTTTCTATTGTATACTGCACGATTTATGCTGTTATGTTTAAAGCGAAGTATTATTTTGACGTTTAAAGCAGACACAAACTAGCTTATTCCCCTTCGTGTAAGCAACCACACAAATACTAGGTTATCAAGCCCTTTGGACTGGACACACGGCGCTAGGAACTAAACACGGAGGCATAGCTTTTGACTTGCCTCGGAAAGCAAAAAGACTGTCAAGATGGGAAACACGCTAGCTGATTTAACTGGTGACTTGAAATCAAAGATTTTGTGATTGCCCAAGTAAGGCGGACGACCCAACGTACTCCTAAACATTCAGTGGGTACGGAAAGCTTGAAAAATGCTCTAGAGGTTTACAAAATTATGACAGGGCTTGAAATTTAAATGATGACAACAAAGGGTTTGAGGGAATTGCAAGGAATCTCGCCCAAACAGGTCCTCCTCTCAAGTCCTCCTCTTTAATAGGTCCTCCTCTCCAATAAGTCCTCCTCTTAAATAAGTCTGCTTAAATTCTCCTCTTTAATAGGTTCTCCTCTCATAAGCCCTCCAGAGTCCTTTTCTCTAATAAGTCCTCCTCTCTTCTAATAAATCCTCTCAGGTTTTCCTCTCTATAAATTCTCTTAAGTCTTTCTCTCTAATTGGTCCCCTCTCTAATAAGCCCTCTTAAGGTCCTCCTCCCTAATGGGTCCTTCTTTCTAATAAGTAATCTTAAGTTCTCCTCTTTAGTAGGTCCTCCTCTCTAATAAGTAAGTCATCTTAAGTCCTCCTCTCTTACAAGTCCTCCTCTTGAAATAAGTCTGCTTAAGTTCTCCTCTCTAATAGGTTCTCCTTTGTAATACGCCCTCTAGAGTCCCCCTCTCTAATAAGTCCTCCTCTCTAATAAGTCCTCTCAGGTTTTCCTCTCTATAAATCCTCTAAGTCCTCCGCTCTAATGGGTCCTCCTCTCTAAGAAGTAAGTCCTCTTAAGTCCTCCTCTCTAACCAGTCCTCCTCTTAAATAAGTCTGCTTAAGTTCTCCTCTTTAATAGGTTCTCCTCTCTAATAAGTCCTCTCAAGTTCTCCTCTCTAATTAATCCTCTTAAGTCTTCCTCTCTAATTGGTTCTCCTCTCTAATAGGTCCTCTTAAGCCCTCCTCTCTAATAGGTCCTCCCCCTTTTTGAGCGAGCTTAATATAAGGAAAAACTCTGCCATAAAGCAACAGAATAATGATTTTCAATATAAGTACCTTGCGATGATCTTTAGTAAATACCATTAGCAATGTCTCTATGCGAAATACAAAGTCTGAACCACTTTATTATGTGGTTTTACGGCATCAACCATTGATTGTATGGCCATCTCAGTATCCGATGAGGAAGATGAAGGCGTGCTTCCACTATCAGTGCTATTAAAAGAACAACAAGAGTTGCTTTAGCTTATTTTCTTTATAAGAAACTAACTTTGAAATCAGTAATAAGTTTGGTTTCATAAATGTTTTGTTTATTTCAGCCCAAAGTAGATTTAAAATATATGAATTACAAAATCCACCAAAGTGCGAACAAAATACCACCACATCAGGCATATTAACCCACCACAGTAGTGTGTATCCACCACAGTATGCAAAAAATACCACCACATCAAGCATTTTAACCCATTACAGAAGTGCTTATCCACCACAGTATGCAAAAATACCACCACATTAAGCATATTTGCCCACCACGCCAACCATAATAACCAACCACAGTAGTGCGTATCCCCTAAGTACGAAATATTTCCACCACATCAAGCATATTAACCCACCACAGTAGTGTGTATCCCACCACAGTAACCCACACAGTAGGCAAAAATATCACCATATAAAGCATATTAACCGACCACATCAAGCATAATAACCCACTACAGTAGTGCGTATCCACCACAGTATGCAAAAATACCACCAAAGTATGCAAAAAGTACCACCACAGTAGTGCGTTACAGCAAAGCAGTGCTTATAGATTCGCTAGCGTGAGTCTTTAATTTCAAAACACTTTCTGCTTGTCACAAGAAAAAACCCTTAGCGTTTTATGACGTGGTCAGCCGGTCAAACATTGTGTTGACAAGCAAACTTCTGATGTTTGACCAAAAATGTTTGGTCGTTTGGCCCGGGCCTTTGGTCTAATCAGAGATTCTTCAGAATGAATTATCATGGGATGTAAGTGAAAATTTGAAGCGAAAATCGATAAAACCTTGACATTTATATCCCTTACCTGCCTTCTTTTGTGTGAGATGAAATCTCGCCCGGAACGCCGCCAGATGAGCATAGTAAGCCGGAGCCGGGATCGAAACCGACCGGGTACACCGGACATAAGTATGACAGAGTAGATACGTTAGTTGCTGTAGTTCATCCGGTGTTATGTCGTTATCGTCCCACAGAACGTGGTAATGAGCCGGTTTGCTTGTACCCTTAAAGAAAAATTTGCTGTTAGTTACCCTAATAATAGGTTTAAAATATTTCGGACCACAGGCCTGAAATCACCTTTACAAATCAAAGGTAGATGAAAACTTAGGCCCTGGTTCAACAATCAAAACATTGTTTGTCAAGCATTGCTCGTCAAACACAAAGTTTGACCGTTTGGCCACATAATAAAGTATTACTCGTCAAAACACTTTTGTTTTGAAACTTGAAACAGGCATAGAATGTTTTTGAAGTTTCTCAAAAAATGCTGAAGGATTTGGCTTGTTCAGCAACATGGTAAACTGTTAAACATTGTTTGATAAACAGTGTTAGATCGTTTGGCCAGGGCCTAAGACACTAAACGACACGCAAAAAATGGTTGGCCAAAACTTCAATGCTTTAGGCCCTGGCCAAGTGATCAAACATTGTTTTTCAAACATTTGAAATTCGCTTGTCAAACAAAATGTCTTACCCTTTGGCCATGTTGCAAAACATTTCTTGTCAAACATGTTTTCCTAGCGTCAAGAAAAATATGCTTTTGAGCATTTTCAAAAAAGCATTGTTGAGCAATGTTTTTGGAAGTGGTTTAATGTTCAAATGTTTGACAAACAATGTTTGATTGTTTGGCCAGGGCCTTATGTTTGTTGACCGATGTTTTGTAACGTGGCCAAACGTTCAGACATTACTTGGCAAGCGAACTTCAAATATTTGACAATGTTTGATTGTTTGGCCAAGGCCTTATATTGTCCAGCAATGTTTTGTGACGTGGCCAAACGTTTAAACATTACTTGACATGGGTGGAGAGTTGAGTAACTCCGTCTAAAGAAATTACAAACCTGAATACCGGCGTGGCTGCAAAGATAGAAATCGTACTCAGTTGGATGACATATTCTTCTGTCTACAACTGTTCCAGGGGGTATATTACCAGCTTTTCCAACCTGAATAATGTTAAATTTGGTATCAGATATACAGACGAACTTGATAACACATGACACCCGTCAGAAAGTCATTTTTCATAGAATCGTGGGACTGTTTTGTTTGGTGGGAGGCAGGATATGAATATGATGGCGGTAGGGTCCTAACAGATCGTTCACGCTGGCTCAATCATGCTACAAGGCTTGAATATCCTGTTTTTATTGATTATGTACACAGAGTTGAAATCCAGGGAAATCTCTATGTGAAATTGGCTTAATAGAAGCTCCAGGGGCTTAAGTAGTATACGTCAGACATACGAACTTCTATGCTTTGCATCAAGAGAAAAACTCTAACAGAGACTTGGCCCAATAAAAAGAATTAATTAGAGCAGAATAGATCAGGTAACGCCAGGCAAGATTAGTTCAGATCAACTCAGATCAGTTCAGATCAGATCGGCTCAGACAGATCAGGTCAGATCACGACAAGGTCAGATCAGTTCAGATAAGCTCAGATAAGATCGACTCAGACGAGATCATTTCAGATCAGTTCAGATCAGACAGGCTCAGACCAGATCAGTTCAGATCAGATCAGATTGGGGCAGACCAGATAAGCCCACCTTAGATTAGATCAGCTCACCTAAACTCAGATTAGATCAGGTCAGATCTTATAAGATCAGATGTGACCCAATTTGATCCGTTCGATCCAATCCGATCAGATCAGCTGAGATAAGATCAGATCAAACAGACAAATAAGGTTTAAATACCTGATCTGCTGGTTTCTCAGGGAAAAACCTCGCATGATGACGCTTTTGCACGACCAGAAATGTTATACCAGGCTCGTACCCAGCCTCCAGACTTCGACAGGCATGTCTGATGGCATTTACTTCATGTTGGACGATCTAAATATTGAGCAACAAAGTATAATAGAAGAGATTGGACTCAGAGTGGATGAAAAAGAGGCAGTTAGAAAATGGCAAATTGTGATAGTGAAGAAATGCTTTACCTGCATAAATTGCCCCTCACTGACTCCATCTCTGTACATAATAATCATAAATGGTTTGTTTTTTGTTGTTCTATAAAAGGCAAGGAGTATCTCTCGAACCATACTTGACAATTCTGCTATCATTTCCTGAAGAAAAGATTCATGGAGTAAAAAATATTGTTAATTTGATTATAGAAAACAGCAATGTTTTTTCTTAAGTTAAAGAAGGTATGTGTACTGCATAAATGATACCTGACGATGCTTTTGCACTCTCACTGCTGTGCAATAATGCATTGGATGGGCATCGATACTGCCCACAACCTAAGAGCAAATAAAAGATTGTGTATCAAAATGAATTTAATCAGGAAATGAATAAGCATGCAGGTAAACAAATGAACTGACGAAGTAAACAAAAAACAAACAAACAAAAAAACAAAATATATAATCAAATAAATAATCAAATAAATAATCAAACATAAAAACCAAACAAGAAACAAACAATCAAACAAACAAACAAATTATAAAACAAACAAATAGTCAAACACACAAACAAACAAACAAACAAACAATCAAACACACAAACAAACAATCAAATAAACAATCAAACACACAAACAAACAATCAAACAAACAATCAAGCAAACAATCAACTAATCAAACACACAAACAAACAAACAAACAAACAAACAATCAAACGCACAAACATACAAACAATCAAGCAAAGAAACAAACAATCAAACAAACAATTAAACAAACAAACAAACAATCCAATACACAAACAAAGAAACAAACACAGTATACAACAAAACATAGCAAAAAACAAACCAATAGACGAACAAAAACCACAAGCACAGCAAACAAACGAAAAAGTAAGCAAACAAAGAAAATAAGCGTGCAAACAAAAATCAAATGAACAATACAAACCGCTGCAATAGATGGTCTTGTATCATCCCCTGGTGCTGGATGCGTGACATCAGCTCCAAGAAATATGACTGGTTTATCGAAAATTCGTCTTGGCCTAAGAAGGTTAAAATGGTCAGTCGCAACTCCAACTTAAAAACTAATCATAATCTTAACAATAAGAACTTGAAAAGAAACTTCCAAGACTCTGGAAGCTTATAGTTCTATGAGCTCCCTGTTCAGAACAATCTTAAGTAGTTCTTATAGCATCTTATTTGGGATACTGAAATTCTGAACATATGTCCCCGACAAACAATAAAAAACTGTTTGTCAAACATGTCGAATTCTGGCAATCAAGATTAATGTTTTGCCGTTTAGCCACGTCACGAAACATTGCTCTTCGGACAAGTTTTCAAAAACATTGCCTAGCAAGTTCTTCTTGTCAAGCAATGCTTTGTGATGTGGCGAAACGGTCAAACATCGCTTGCAAAGCAAACTTCAAATGTTTGACCAGCAATGTTTGATCGTTTTGCCAGGGCCTTATGTTTTTCTAACAATGTTTTGTGACTTGACAAAACGTCCAAACATTGCTTCATAAGCAAACTTCAAATGTTCGACCAGCAATGTTTGGTCTTTTGGCCTGGGCCATCAGAAAGCAGTAATAAACTTTAAGAACGTACTATCGGCGAAGTTCGAGTATGGTTTATTATGCCTAATTTATTCAGATTTCAGCCTCAATCTTCTACCGTATTCTTATCAAAAATGAGGATGGAAAAATCTATCTACTGGGGAATGCTCCTAGTGGAAAAAATCTATCCTTGTGTTCGCCATTCATGAAAAATATAGAAAAATATGTATGGTACTGAAGAAGACTCAACATAGCCGAAACACTAAATGTCAAACGGAGGAGAGTCTGGGCTGTATGACTCAGAGAGTTACTCGGCGATTTCATTGAGCTCAGTGGAAATGTCGTTAGCTCTCTCATCATGCAGTCCAGGTTTGAATCCCATCTATTGTGGTATGCGACTAGTGGAAAATCTATCCTTGTGTTCGCCATTCATGAAAAATACTTATCAAAAATGTACATCCCAATTTAAAAGTTTGCATTGCACAAAGATTTTCATTGGTATGTAAATTAGAAAAGCAAATCAAAATTTAATCAATCATACTTGAATCTTGGTGGTATGATGCCACTAATGCCTCCAAGTTTGGCATTGATTTTCAGGCAGACATTTGCAAGGGTTTGTTTTGCCGCTTTCACAACTGTTTTTGACTGAATGCATTGTGTTGGGACACCGTAAAATGTATCACCAAGTTTCTTGATTTCAGCTAAAGAAATAGAAAGCAAGAGAACTCGTCAATTTTTGAATGAAATCGGTGCAGTACGATTCAGTATTTGCCTCCTGCTATACTCACATAGTTAGCAAAGAATGGAATTAGGCCCTGGCCAAACAATCAAGCATTGTTTTTTCAAACATGTGGAATTTGCTTATCAAACAATGTTTGAAAGTTCGGCAACGTCACAAAACATTGCTTGACAAGCATTAATAAGCAGAATTCTTTCCACAATTTTTTTAGAAGTTCAAATATATTTTTTGTTTAACGCAAGCAAGAAATGTTTGACGAACAAGCTTTTGGTCAGGGAATTAGAATTGGAAGTACTTTTTAACGGTATTCTTATTTTTGCTAATCGCTCAAACATTGTTTGATAAACAAATTTCGAATGTGTGACAAACAATGCTTGGTTGTTTGGCAAGAGCCTTATGATTGCTAAGCAATATTTCGTGACGTGGCCAAACGTTCAAACATTGCATGATAAGCTAACTTCAAATGCCTGGCAAACAATGTTTGGTCGTTGGGCCAGGGCCTTATGTTTGACAAGCAATGTTTTGTGACGTTGTCAAACAGTCAAACATTGCTTGATAAGCAAATTTCAAATGTTTTACAAACAATGTTTGATTGTTTGGCCAGGGCCCTATGTTTGTCAAGCAATGTTTGATGACGTGGCAAACCGTTGAAACATTTCTAGAAAAGTAGATATCTAATGTTTGAAAAAACAATGTTTGATCTTCTGTTTTGTGACGTGGCCAAACGTTCAAACATTTCTCGACAAGCAAACTTCAAATGTTTGACTAACAATGTTTGATCGTTTGGCCAGAGTCTTACAGTATGAAGTGAACAGGCTTGTGAATACAGTATGAAATTTCAGCTACCAACGGATATTTCGCTTAGTGTTCAAAATAGAGTTAACAGGGCTACTGCTTGCGTTATCATAGGTATAATGTAGTTTACTGGAGTAACACACAGTTAACTCACCATACAAAGGTGTTTTACCAGCCAACACAATCACAATCAATTGTAGATCCAAATGTGTTGCAATCAGCATTTTAAATAATCCTTCAATATCATCAATATTCCTATTCACATATTCACAGTACACTGGCTGTTGAGCAAAAGGCATGTTCAATTTCTCCCCAGCTTCAACCAGATTTGATACGAAATGCTTCACAGCGTGATAATTGCAATGTTTTTCTTGAACGAAAAGCACCAACGCCCATCTATCGACTGCTTTAGCAGAATGGAATATCTTGTCTCGAAGATCCCAAACACCTTAAAAAACGAGATGCGTAACAATGTTATTTAGCATCTACAAATAATCAGTCATAATGATCTGGGGTCTATGTGATTGGCCCCTCAATACTGATCAATTTTGCACGGATTTCATAACACAGAAAATATCCAACATTGAACAGGGGCAGGGAGGGCAAGGTGGGGCAATGAGGACTCTGAATCTTCTCAATGTTTGATCCTTTAGGCACTAGCCAAATGATCAAACCTTGTTCGCCAAACAATTGAGATTTGCCTTAAAACAGTGTTTGACCGTTTGGCAACGTTGGGTGATTCTGAGAAACTTCCAAAACATTTTCCACTTGTCGTAAGTTAACAAATGCACGATAAGCAATATTTTGTGACGTGGCCAAACAATCAAACATTTTGTTTGACAAGCGAATTTCGGATGTTTGACGAACAATATTTCATCGTTTGGCCAGGGCCTTAGCAAGGGTCAAACAAACAGATATCAAAAGAGAAATCTTTAAGGTAACAAACAAAAAAGCAAATCATTACCATTTCTTGGTCTAATTTCTTGAGATCGGTTCGTCGAGGCCTAAAAAAAGAAAGTTTAAAAGCCAATGTTAATCTTTTCTTCCGCATAACCTTCACTTCTTGGTAAATTAAATGTAACTATAGAATATCTCTGACAAGAGCCTAAAGCTATGGCTAAACTAGGAGACTTGTTGCGCGCGACACTGTATTTGGCCTGCCTAACATGCGAGTGATAAGCGAGAAACATGTCCACAGAGTCATTTGCATGTCACGGAGACAAGAAATGTTTCTGTTGTCTCCCAGAAACATTTACGTGTCTCTCGCTACAAATTTTGTCGCGTACTAGAAAGTTTCCGAGGTGGCGAGACACCAAGGGGACATCAATGTCGCGCGTGATATGTCTCCTAGTTTAGCCAGGCCTTAAGTTATTAAGGTAAAAAAAAATCAGGGACTCCTACCTCGCTGCCATACTGTATGACAGGTGGGTCGATAACTCGTCCATCAAAAACAGTCATGTCGGATTTAACTTGAATACCAAAATACTGAACATATGGATCGTTGGAGAAGTCCGCTTTACGAACCTAAACACGAATTCAAAACAATAAGGGATTAAAGTTTCTATAAAATCGTAGATGCGTCGTAAGAAGTTTGGCGACCGCAACCATCTACGGTCGTACTTCAGGTCAACTTATGCACATCACGAAGGTCAACTTATGCAAATTATGATGTAATCTCAAATATCCGATTCGAGACTCATATTGAATTTCATCCTTTTACCAAACTTTCTGCTACAATCAGATATTTAAAAACAAAAATCCGATCCGATGTAGAACGATACTTCCCACTTGCATCCACAATGTAGCCGAGACGTGTTATCTTACGACGGGAGCCGGCAGAACCGTCACTATCTCCATGAATCTTCAAGCTACCAGGGGTGGAATTATTCGGCACCCAGACCATAATGTGATATCCCTTGCTAGGCTTCAAGGCACGCGAGACACGCGAGACATGCGAATCAATCGTTAAATGTGACTCTGTTAGTACATGAAAAACATTTTCCAACTTACGATAGACTGAATTTCTTTCTTTCGTTTAGGTGCATTTGTAACAGTCGCTTTAATCATCTCAGCACTCTGCTTCTCGTTTAACTTCTTAACACATCGTTGACCAGCTACAACATCACATACTTCAATCGGGAGGTACACAGCTTTGCTAGGATCGCCAACTTGAAGACAAGGAAGATTTTGGTATCTAAAAAAAATTTAAGCTATTAAAGCAACCCTTTTCCCTGTGTCTAATACCATCTTCTTGTAGAGCACATTGTGGAGCGAGCGGCCAAGCTTCTCAGTCAGTTCTCGTTAGACAGTAGGAAATAAGCTGGTGACTTTCCAGATGGTTCACTAAACAACTCACTCTGCCGTCCTTCGGAATGGAAGTTTTAAACGAGGGGTCCCATGCCTGGATGCCGCATGCTTAGTAGGCCTAAATTAGATGAAAAAGCTAGAAACAACAGCCTCAAAATTAAGTAACAACAACAGCAACAACAATAGTATAAGTATAATAATTATTTACTGTTAGTGCTACGATAGTGATACTACTTCACTAATTCATACTAACATTGAGCAACCTCAGAGATTGCATTGGCTATGACTTATTGCAATATGAGCAAGCGCATTTATTGTTTAGAAACCAATTTTTCGTAAAACTTTTAAACTGTTTTATATTTTGGGCTGATTTAGTTTCAGCAGGAAGGGCGTTCCAGATTTTTGGTCCCTGGAAACATAAAGAATTTATACCGTAAGCGGTTGTTCTAACTTTTGGTATTTGTAGAGGGCACGTTCTGCGGAGATCGTGGTCTACTCGCTTTGGTATAAAATAATCCCTCATAAATACAGGATTAAGATTATTTAAAGTCTTGTAGATTTCTAATGCTAGAAGCCTGATCGATTGAATATGGATGGTAGTTTCATTGCATTTTGTAAGCAAGATTTCATACGAGGAAGTATAGTCTGAGTATGCTAAGCGTAAAGCTCTTTCATTTATTTTTTCAAGTTTATCTTGGCAACTCTTGTTACATAGCATCCATATCAATGGGCAATAGTTAAAATGACATAGTATGAAAGAATTAATGATTATCTTTTTTTCTTTATCACCCATGTATTTCGCAATACGTTTGAGTGAGTTGAGCTGTTTAGCTGCTTTCGTGCAGATTTTGTCAATATGAGAATCAAACTTTAAGTTTTCATCCAATTCAACTCCAAGGAGTGTAACAGTACTGTCTACTTTTATGCTAAAATTAGGATCAATTTCAAATTCATCTATATTTCTATCTTTATTACCAATAGTAATTGCCTGAAATTTAGAATACATGCATAAATTTACAATACATGTATAAAGAGTAAAAAAGTGCTCATCGTCAGTGAGTCAGTCAGTCAGTCAGTCAGTCAGTCAGTCAGTCAGTCAGTCAGTCAGTCAGTCAGTCAGTCAGTCAGTCAGTCAGTCAGTCAGTCAGTCAGTCAGTCAGTCAGTCAGTCAGTCAGTCAGTCAGTCAGTCAGTCAGTCAGTCAGTCAGTCAGTCAGTCAGTCAGTCAGTCAGTCAGTCAGTCAGTCAGTCAGTCAGTCAGTCAGTCAGTCAGTCAGTCAGTCAGGCAGGTCATACAGAGAAAATGTTACGCAGCTTCAAAAACTGATAAATTTTACCTTAGTTTCGTGTTGTATTTCTCGAGAAAGTACGATGCGACTGTGATATCAGATATAAGCCCATCTCTGTCCATTTTGAAAGTTTGTTCAGCTGCAGACAACAGAGTTACTCCGGACACTCGGTACTTTCTTTTAATTTTACCAAGATGGTTAATCTGTATTCTCAATCCTAGAAACAAATCCACCAATCTGTTTTAGTCTCAGAATTAGACCCTGTTTACACGAGAGAAACTGGTACCGCTCTGATCTGATCCTGAGCCAGTTCTGGCTCCTTTGCTACGCGTTTACACGAGAAGAACTGGAGCTGCTCCGATCCCATCCGGAAACATTTGAAAAACGTATTTTTTGTGTTTATGCAGGCACTACAACACTTCTTCCAATAAAACTGCTTGAAATTTCTTCTTATGAACAGATCCAGAAATGGCTCTAAAGAGATAGAAACAGCATGGATCCAGGAGATTCTGAGTAAACGGACAGCATTTTTGAGCCAAAACTCTGGCCCTGAATTGGACGATTGGACGATTGGATTGATCCAGTTACTCTGGTGTAAACGGGTTGCTAATCAAATTCACAGAGTTCCTTCCATCACAAATTCTCATCTAATTCGTCATGACAATCAAGCATCAAGATAACTGGCCCATACCCTTGATTTCCTTCATGAATTTAACTCTTTCGTGATCACGTAACTGCCTCTTCTTCTTCTTAAAATCTTCTTCCAAAATCTCACAAAGAAGATCAATAACAGGCTGAGGCTTATAAAAGGCATTTGAAGAAATATCTAAGTTGATCATCATCTTCCATTGTGCTGGTCTTAAACTTTGATGATATCCAAACCACACTTCTCTGCCATTTCCCAGTTGGTAAGAGCCTGGTTCATCAGGAGGAGAGAAGAAAGACCGCCCAACTGGAATATATCTATATGAAGACAAGTGAAAATCTTATGGATTTGTACAAAGATGCAGGTATGCTGAAAGCAATAGGTGATCTTCTTGATGATAACCATAATGATGCTGATGACAATCATGATGATAATGACGATCTTGATGATCACAATGATGATAATAATGATAATAATGGTGATGATGATGATGATTAGATGGTCATGATGATGATGATAATGATGATAATAGTAATGATTATGATGATGAAGATGATGATGATGATGAAGATGATGATGATGAAGATGATCATGATCATGGTGATAACAATGATGATGATGATGATGATCATGATCATGATGATGATGATGATTAAGATGATGATGATTATGATGATGATGATGATATTGCTGATCATGATGCAGATGAGAAGCTGACAATAATCATAATTATAATGATGATGACAGAGTCTAACACTGCTGCCTCATAGCCTGATCTACATTAAAGAAATACATATACCAAGCTTTTCTACAGCTGAATAAGGCAGCAAACTAAGAATGCATGTTACCTTAGTGATGGCAAATGTCTCATGGCAACATCCATTGCTTGTATGGTATTATAAGGCATATGCATTGTTTGACTCTTCAAAACTTGACTCAATGCCAGCATACTTGAACGTGCTACATACTTTATTGTCACCTGAAGAAAAAGAAAAAGTACTTTAGTTCCTTGTCAATATGAATTTCAAACGTTTTTGTATGGAAAGTAGCAAAGTATATTAATCTGATAGTGGGGAATTAAGGAAAATAAAACTTGCAGGTGCATTAAAGTAACGACCTGTGAATGATATGCCTGTTGTCTTTAATTTATTTAGGTTTTTATTTTGCTCTTTTTACCCCCCTGAATGGATTACAACTTAGTGTAATTTCTGCCAAAGCAAGCACGAATTTCTCATAGCTCAGAGCAAGAAGCAAGCACAATTCAAGCATGATTGATCGATCAATGCTTCTAAAAGTGTTAGGCTGAAGTACAGCGATTTAATGTGCAACGGGTTGACGCATGTCATATTGATTCATGGTGACTCAACGCATGGAATGAAAGACGACACTTTGAATAGTGATTTGATGCCTCTTGAGTTGATCTTTTTTGAATTGATGTATGACAACCTGACATGTTCTGAATCAATGGATGGCTTGAAACATGTTGTCAATTGTGCACTTGGAAGGCTTAATATAAAGGTTTGGAGTTTGGTATTGTTGATGTCTTTCCTGACAATTTTTGTCATACATATACCCCCATACAAGTCAGCCCACTGCAATGTCAGCCCACAATGTTATTAATTAATTATTTTGTTACGTGTGGAGATAATGGGGGCTGCCGCCAAACCCTGCTTTAACAGTGTCCATTTATTAGATCTAAGTCAGCCAATTTGATATACGCTGACAGGCCCGCTTGTCTAACACATGGAGGGTCAACTTTGTAATTGTAGTGGGCTGACTTGTCCTGTTACCAGGGGTGGTGGCTGCCACCCCTGCCCTCGTAAAAATTGCCAAATTCTTTTATATTCCTAATGTTTTGCCCCGGAATTGTTGCTTCTGCCCCTGCCATCCTGCATTGCTTCCGGCGCCCTTGCCTGTTACCAAATTTTCTGTTCACCTTGAATTCTCTCTCTCTGCACTCCTTTTCATCTGAGTATTTGATGTTGAAATCTTGCTAAAAAAATAAAGATACAATTTTCACACATAAACCCATTTCGCTGTTGTACTATGTTATCAAACACAAACATCTAGACAAGTAGGGTACCTGCAAAAAGTGCAAACCTACTTATGTAAGGTCAAGAGGTTGTGCAATGTGATGTGCAATACCTACCATACCTTACCTTTGATGATCCAATAGGCAATGGCTTGATAGTGAAAATTGCATTTTGACCATCATAAACAGGTTTCTGCTCTCCAAATATTTCCCCATAAAGAGCAACCATTTTCTCGATGACTTCTCGATTGAGTTGTCTTGGACAGGAGCTGGGCAACAACGCGACATCATATTGATAGATATCATGGTCGGAAAATGAAACTTCAAAAAAGTTTGCAGACAGCTGTATCTTTCTTCCAGCTTTCCCAAAGCCAGGCCGCTTTGGTAAGCTTAGTTGCTGACCTACAAATAAATTTAAATGCAGGAAAAGCTAACAAGAAAAGCTTCCCTCCACAACCGCCATTAATTTAGGCCTTTTCTAACGATCAACCACAGCACTAGAACCTCCTGCACCAACTTCCTCTATTGCTAAATATCCAAGTTATTCGGAAGATTCTTCTGATGACTCTGATTTTAATACTGAGGGCTCCTTCTTTTCAAATAGCCCAAAAGTATCCAGAGTTCATTTTAAAAATATTGAGCCCAACCTTAAGAAATTGATGAAAGAGAATGCCGAACTGAAAAAAGACAATGTAAGCTTGCAATATAAGATCGACCATTTGACTGCAAGCTTGCTTGAACAAGAACAAAAAATCGAAATTCTTTTTTGAAAAAGTAAGCATGATAGAATCAAACAAGAAGAGCAAAGAGGTCAAATTGCCCCCTCAAAACAAAGAGAAACCTGCAGAACCTGAAAGTCAACCAGAACGTCATGCTCCTACCCAACTGAATGTCATAAATGGTGATTCCAACCATTCCCAGGAATTTTCCCCTGAAATCGAGAGGAGAAATGTGTTCACTGATGATTCAAAGCGTCCCTGGTACAACATTTGCAAGGATTACAACAGAGGAAACTGCACCAGGAGCAATTGCAAGTTCATACATAAAACAGTGAATGCATGTAGATTTTTCAATACAACAGCAGGTTGCAAAAAGGGGTTGGAGTGCAACTTCTTGCATGTAAGGAAAGTCAATGGCAGAAGCCAACCAACAACATCAAACAACCAACAATTTCCAGAACAAAATCTGCAGTCTTTTTTAGAGAACACTTTAGAGTCCAAACTGACCAAACTACTGCAGCCTCTCATCAATCATCCACAGCAAACGACCTTACACCCCAACGCCACCTTCCATTACCTACCACCCCCAACAAACATATCTCAGACCTATCCTCCCCATTCGCCTCAACAAGTTTACGAAATCCAAATGCCAGCAGCAGCACAACCAGCCCTATACCCTCCACAACAACTGCAGCAAGTAACAAGCAGAGCCTAAAGTGCGTTTATACTAATGCAGATACCCTCAGTAACAAACTGCCTGAACTTGAAATTAAGTTAACTGAGTATAAAATTGATATAAGTGCTGTGTCAGAAATATTACCAAAACCACAAATACTGGTTGGACAGAGTCGCTTTATTCGATAAAAGGCTATCAACTTTTTACGAACATTGGCAGGTCGGAGTCAAGAGGAGTTGCCCTTTACCTAAAAGACAACTTGAAGGTAAGGCAACTAAACTATAGTGTAGATTCCGTTGAATCAGTCTTCGTAGAGATTTTTCTAAATAAAACAGACAAGCTGGTCTGTGGAGTGGTATACAGAAGTCCCTCTATAAACAACCATGAAAATGTGACAAGTCTCGTGAAAATGGTAACAGAATGCAGGTCTGATGCTAGAATATTAATCTTTGGAGACTTCAACTATCCAGATATAGACTGGGTTAATCATTTATCATTCGCTAATACAAACCATCCAGCTAGTATATTTTTAGAGACTATTGACGATTGCTTTCTTATACAGCATGTTGACCAGCCGACAAGACACAGAGAGAACCAAACATCAAATTGTCTGGATCTAATATTTTCAAATGATGCCTACTCGGTTCAAAAGCTAGAATACAGAGATCCCCTAGGTTCTAGCGATCATCTTATGATAGAAATGGAATATACAGTTGAGGTTACTCTCGATCACAATCCTCATTCCGAATCAAAACGATACAGATTTGATCGTGGTGATTATGTTTCGCTTTGTAATGAACTAAATAGTATCGACTGGGATAGTGAATTTAAAGATTTGTCCCCAGACTATATGATGAAAAACTTTGAAACAAAGCTAACAAGTGCAATGGATCAGTTTATCCCGAAACATATTGCAAAATCTAAACGAACGGGTCATACACAACCAGCATGGATAAATCATAGTATTCTTAAAGCTCTGAAAAGAAGCACAATGCGTATAAAAGATGGATGGTAACTAAGACAGGGAAGGACTATGAGAGGTATAAGCTCCAAAGTAATACTGCGAAAAAGCTGTGCGTAATGGTATAAAAACTATGAAAAGGTATTGCAGCAACGATAAAAGTGAATAATAAAAAGTATTGGAGTTATGCAAACTCAAAAATGAAGTCTAAAACAAAAGTTCCTGATTTAAAACTGGATGAAAACAATTATACCACTACGGAACAGGAAAAGGTTGATCTTCTAAATGATTTCTTCAGTTCTGTCTTCACAAAAGAAAATTTACATAACACCCCGAAGTTTCCAGCGATCCATAATGGACAATTCTTAACTGATATTGAAGTTAATGAAGAAATGGTTCTTGAGAACCTGAAATCACTGAATCCATCGAAATCTCCCGGACCTGATGGTATCCATCCGAGAATATTAAAGGAAACAGCAGAAGTTATTGCCTATCCACTTTACCTTATATTTAAAAGTAGCCTTGATACAGGCATAGTTCCAAAAGCATGGAGAATAGCAAATGTTACTCCTGTCTACAAAAAAGGTAATAAGAACGCAAAAGAGAACTACAGGCCTATCAGTCTAACTTCATTAGTCTGTCGAGTATTAGAAAGAATTATAAAATCAAATATTATGACTCACTTAGAACAGTACAGCCTGTTATCCTCTGACCAGTTCGGATTTCGAAGCAAACGATCTTGTGTTTCTCAACTCCTAGAATTCTTAGAAGAAGTGACTACTAGTCTTGATGATGGAGATTCTGTTGATATAGTTTATTTCGATTTTCAAAAGCATTTGATTCGGTACCCCATCAGCGTTTACTGCATAAAGTACGGTCTTATGGAATTAATGGAAATGTTTTTAACTGGATTAAATCATTTTTAGAGAATCGAAAACAGCGTGTATTATTAAACGGATATAAATCAAAGTGGAGTAATGTATTGAGTGGAGTTCCACAGGGCAGCGTGCTGGGACCCTTGCTATTTCTTTTGTACGTTAATGATTTGCCAGATCATGTATATAACTGTGGTGTAAAGATGTTTGCAGACGATTTAAAACTTTATTCTTCGAGCATTAACAATGAAGCTAGAATTCAGTCTGATATATCAAATATCGACAAATGGTCTAACGACTGGCAGCTACCATTAAACGGTGATAAATGTCATGTTCTTCAAATTGGCGGTAAATACGAAAGACAAATTGACTACTATCTTCGAGATGAAGACAAGGATACAGAAATTAAAATAAAAGAAGCAACTGACGTTAAAGATCTAGGTGTTTATATTGACAAAAATCTTAAATTTGATAAGCAAGTAGCTGAGAGTATAAAGAAAGCCAATGGTGTTTTGGGATCCATTAAGAGAACATTTAAATTTATTGATAAAAATGTATTTCTGTCATTATACAAGAGCCTTGTTCGTCCTCTGCTGGAAAGTGCTGGAGCGATTTGGCATCCATATCTTATCAAACATATTAAAGCAATAGAAGCTGTACAAAGAAGGGCAACAAAACTAGTGAGCTCCATTAAAACCTTGCATATGGAGATCGTCTTCGCATATTGAATTTGCCATCGTTAGAATACAGGCGGCAACGTGGTGATATGATTCTTACATTCAAAATTCTGAATGGTTATATAGACACAGACTCATCTTTGTTCTTCGAAGTAAGGCAGAACTTTACAAGGGGTCATAACTGGAAATTTTTTAAAAAGAGAAGCAGGTCAAATATCAGAAAGAATTTTTTCTCTCAAAGAGTGGTGAATGACTGGAATACTCTTAACTGGAATACAGTAAATAGTTCATCAATAGAAGGATTCGAAAAATCGTACGATGATTACAAGTTTTACAGTAGATTTGAATTTAAGTAAATTTTAGTAACCCAGGGCTGTATAGGCCACATGGCCTTCGCTCCCTTATCTACTTATATTATTATTATTATTATTATAGGGGACATGTCGTGCGTGACCTGTCTCCATTAGCTGGGCCTTAAGAGGCGGCGCCTCAGCCACATTGCCCCGGCATTGTGGATGCAAGTGGGGAGCATCGTTCTCAGCACCGGATCAGATGCTTTTGCTTTTGCACTTTAAATTTCAATGCTATGATTTGACTTGGTACAATTACAAATAGCCTCGAGTCGGATATTAGGCAGTTCGCAATAAACATGAGGCATTAATTTTTTGTCTTTCTCAATAAGAATAAAAAAATCCAGACAAAAGTTCAGGAAGAGATTTTAAATATATTAGAAAAATAAATAAACATATTCAATTGATCAGACAAAAAACTGGAGTCTCAAACCTTTCGTTTTCTGGTTAGATATGGAGGAACCATTGAGACAAATATATTTGAGATTTTTGTTTAATGCTCCGTTAATAGTGCCATTGGATTGATTTTTCCTCTACCTTTACCTCCTCTACCCCTAGCAGCGTTACTCATCTTTAATGATAGCTTTAGGCCATTTATTTCTCACAATGATAGACCATCTATATGTCTGCTGGTGCAATTTCACAGTAGAAACTTCTCTCCGCGATACAGAAAGCAGAGAGTTGTTGGATCAATTCATATTTCTTGTGTCCTTGACGTAAATAAGACTTCTACTGTAGATTCCTCAACTTTCGTCTTATTTTTTCATTTTCGTGTTCATAAATTCAAAGTACGAATCGATCTCTGACCCTTGCGTGTGCACCTGCAAAACACGAATCATAGCCTCGATCCCCTGTGGTGTAATCAAAAGCGCTTGAGCGCAGAAGAGAGAAGAACCACTAAGTAAATTCCAAACAGCAGCAATTAATTTGTTATTCTATTTACAACACTATTCTAATCAAGCAAACATCTTAAAACTCCACGCATTTATTTAATGAACATAGAAGACACTTATGAAGATATAATACGGGTTTAGGGTTGATTGAGTTACCAAATGAAGAAATAAAAGTATTACCAAATAAGGCAATGCAGCCAAATATGGCCAGAAGGGAATAATTTGGAATAATGTGGGAATAGGATAAAAGGGAATAATGTTGCAAGTAATGTTATTAAAATTTGATACGAGTTTAGGTTATAACCAAATAAAGGCATGAAACATTGCCAAATAAGGTTGTTTAGCCAAATATGGACAGAACGAAATGAATGGCCGCAGGTTAATAAATAGGATTAGAAATTTAGTCCAAACAAATTTGTAAAATTTCGCGACATTACCAAACGGGATGAACTTAATACCCTCATATTTTTGGAAAAACACTTGTCTAGGCCTAAACGGAATCTCCCTTGTTGGAAATGAAATTACAGGATTTTAAGATTAGTGCATGACAAGAAATAATTACGAAACGAAATAAAAGCATTTTAACTATGTTTTCTAAAAAATTATTAGAGGAGTTAAATATTTTCACACACAAGCAAACAGCCAGCTAAAGCCTTCACAAGAAAGATAAAAATAATATCACCATTTTAAATAAAACTGTCTTCATCATCAGAGTTTATTAGATCGTTCGTTGACGTCATAATCTTAAATTAGTATGATCGAACTGCGGGTGGAACGGTGTTGCATTCTTTTTCATTCAGTGTGACGTCGATAACTGGGCGATATTTCAATGTAACCTAAAAGAAACACCCAGCAAAAGGTTTTGAAAAAGCTATTCGAAAATTAGCTTTACTACAATGAAATAATTTTACTATTAAAGTGTATTGAATATTAGTTGTTAGTTGGTTGGTCAATTAGTTGGTAAGCTACTTAGATAGTTAGTTAGTTAGCTATTTAGTTAGTTAGCCAGGTTATAGATAGTCAGTCAGTCAGTCAGTCAGTCAGTCAGTCAGTCAGTCAGTCAGTCAGTCAGTCAGTCAGTCAGTCAGTCAGCCAGTCAGTCAGTCAGTCAGCAAGTCAGTCAGTCAGTCAGTCAGTCAGTCAGTCAGTCAGTCAGTCAGTCAGTCAGTCAGTCAGTCAGTCAGTCAGTCAGTCAGTCAGTCAGTCAGTCAGTCAGTCAGTCAGTCAGTCAGTCAGTCAGTCAGTCAGTCAGTCAGTCAGTCAGTCAGTCAGTCAGTCAGTCAGTCAGTCAGTCAGTCAGTCAGTCAGTCAGTCAGTCAGTCAGTCAGTCAGTCAGTCAGTCAGTCAGTCAGTCGGTCAGTTAGCTAGTTAGCTAGCTAGTAAGTTAGTTAGTATAAGGTAGTTAGTAATTAAATCAGTTATTTAGATAACAAAATAGCAAATAAGTTCTTTAAGTGTCTGCGTTGTATTTACCTTTCCAGTTGCTGGGTCTTGGTAAGACAAAGTATGTTTTCTCCAGTGTTCTTCCATTGGTTTCGCAGTCTGGTCACCGATGGGTTTGCTGTAGTCGTACTCATCAATTCTTTCCTAAATAACAAAAAACGACGATTAAACATATTTCACGAAAAATTTAAGTGTATTAATTAACTAGAGAGAGCTGAGGCCGTTTTTAGGATTGCTGAGTGACTGGAGATGAGCTCTCCGGAGATTGTGCCCTAACAAAAGGCTTGTCACGATAAGCGAGGCCCCATTAAGGGGTCGTCAGAATATGCCATGTTCCCTACCATTTTTCTAAACTTATATCCCTTATCCAATGTATGTTTTCTTCCTCTTTTATCTCATAATTTCACAAAAATATCCCAATATACCTTTATTTTGTCTAGAATTATTCCTCATCCCTTTGATTTTTCTGGATATATCCCATATCCCTACCAACCTAATGGGGCCTCAGAGCCATAAAAGGAACGCAAAAAAATGAAGAGCGAAGGAGAAGGTGAAATGGTGTATTTGGCGCAAGCCGCTGGGATCTCAGTAGTAGGTTAACTAGTTGCGGGCCTCAACCGTCACTGAGACGCTACCGTAGCTGGTGCTCGAGCCTGGAACTCGATGAGATTCTGACACCACGAGGCAGCTGAATTTGGCCAAGATGCAATTTTGATTTGGTCCGTTTGAAGGTGCTGTGACGCTGTGGTCCTATCCAGCTGACTAGTGATGTAAGTAGCTCAGTGTGGTCAGGGTTCGAGCCCAGCCACGTTAGCCACATCACAGCCAGAGTCGATGTCTCGATTATTTAACCTACTACTGATATCCCAGCGACGGGCGCTAAAAAACACGATTCACCTCATCGCCCACATTAAATTAGGTAAGTATCAGGATGAGATTAGGCATCATATTTTAGGTATGAAGCTAATAATACCTTGAAATCTTCTCTAGCATGTGCACCACGACTTTCCTTTCTTGCTTCTGCTGAATACATTGTCTGTGATGCGTTAAGCATAAGGTTTTGTAACTCCAATGCCTCTACCAAATCAGAATTCCATACCATGCCTCTGTCGAATAACTAATAAAATACAACAAAAATATGTAATTAAAAATGAACCGGGTATATTTTGACAGGAAAAATAAGCCGTTATGTGGATTAAAAGTACAATTCAAAGCTGTGCAACTAAGTATTTCGAGAATGTTTTGAATATCAGTTAGGGTATCAGAAATTGTGACGTTAAGTGCAGAAAAGTAACGTAAAATACAGCAAAGTAGCGTAAGGTAAAGGAAAGTAAAGCAAAGTGGAGCAAAGTAAAATAGAAGTAAAGTACAAATAAAGCAAAGCATAGTAAAATAAAGAAAAGTAAAGTAAAGCAAAGTAAAATAAAGTAAAGTAAAAGTGAAGTAAAGAAAAGAAAAGAAAAGTAGTAAAGAAAAATGAAGTAGAGTAACGAAAAGTAGAGTAAAGAAGAGTAAAGAAAAGTAAACTGAAGCAAAGTAAAGAAAAGTTAAGTAAAGCAAAGTAAGAATGAAGTGAAGAAAAGTAAAGTACATTAACGTAAAGTAAAGTAAAGTAAAGTGAAGTAGAGTAACGAAAAGTTAAGTACAGTAAAGTAAAAGTAAAAGTAAAAGTAAAAGTAGAGTAAAGTTGAGTAGACTAAAATACAGTAAAGAGAAGCAAAGTAGAGTGAAGTGAAGCAAAGTAGTAAAGTAGTAGTAAAGTCTTATTTCTAATCTAGAGAAAAGTAACCGACTTTACACTGGACTGGATGCATTAGCGTTTAGCAAGGTGTAGCAACACACAGCGCCCATAACTGAATAACCACCAGGATAGAGAGAGGCACGTTTGTGCTAACAACTTGCCCAAGGTTGTTATCAATGACAGGTGGAGAGATGGTGGCTCTAACCTTAAAATTTTTCGTTTCGAGTCCTGCACGCTAACCACAGCACCTCCAGGGGTATTCATTAATTAAATCAAGCTATAATTCAGTAAATGCTACTACCTTGACATCTTTTAATTCATCATAAACTTTATCGATAAGTTTGCATCCTTCTTGGAGCACTGGACCATCTCTGAACACAGCTGCGTTGGTCTGCATAGTCTGATGAGTGAAATAAAGAAAAATTAAAAGAAAAGTGGAAATTAATCAGAAAAGCATTTATGAGTTCACTAACAAAAATTTTGAATGAAAAATTAAGCCTGGTTGCCATATGATTATTAGAGTCGGACGCGTCGCCGATCCCTTCTTCCATCTTCATTAGGATCAAATGAAAAGTGTTCCAAATCATCTGGGAACAGTCGGCGACTATCAGGCTCAAATTTTCAGACATCAAAAAAGAGATGAAAACGCACGGAATGAGTTTCCTTTGAATAGTTTCATGATCAGTTTCTAACAATAGCTGGACCAGCAACGTCATGTTCCAAATGAAATGTTCTTGTATTGGAAGAGTCGCAAGGCCCTGGCCAAAAGATCAAACATTGTTGGTCCAACATTTTAAATTTATTTTACAACAAATGTTTGATCGTTTGGTCACGTCCAAAAACATTGTTGTCAAACATTCTGGGACAACGAAGCCTTTGCTAATAAGCAACCACGAACGTCTTGTTGATAAGAAATGTTGGTAGGTGCCGAAATGTTGCAAGTATGACAATAACAAAAGACATGTTTGACAAGCATCGTTTGAAAGGCGGCCGAACGATCAAACATTGTTTAACAAGCAAAGTGCGCAAAATTTGTGGCTTGATGTTTTTGAAAAAGTTCAAAAACATTTTCCTCTTGACGCAAGCAAAAAATGCTGGACGAGCAATGTTTTGGACGTGGCCAAACGTCCAAACATTTATTGTACAGCAAATTTAAAATGTTGGACCAACAAAGTTTGATCGTCTGGTCAGGGCCTTAGTTTGACGATATTGGTTCTTTTATTTTGTCTTGATGTCATTTGAATGATTCATATGAAAGAAATCCTAAGTTTGAGAATGAAATATCACCCTTTGCATGTCAAGTCTGATCTCTGCAACTGATCTTGATCCGTTGGCATATCTAAGTGAATCCAAGTTAGCTACAACTTCTTCTCCAGCATTCTAAGACAAAAATAAACACAAATAACACAAAATTGCAAGCAACAGCGGAAATAACTATGGACACACCTAAAAGCTATTTTGGTCTGACACTCCTCAGAGTATAAAAGTCTTAAACAAGTCGAGGTCGAGACAGTTGACACTAACAACCCAAACTGTGCAAAAATTACAGCGATAGTGTTTACAAATCATTTGCAAAGCAAGATCTTTGTTTCATTTAGGAATTTTGGAATCTGTCTATATCAAAACTCAAAGGCCAGTTCTGTGTAATTCTTCAGTCAGTCAGTCAGTCAGTCAGTCAGTCAGTCAGTCAGTCAATCAGTCAGTCAGTCAGTCAGTCAGTCAGTCAGTCAGTCAGTCAGTCAGTCAGTCAGTCAGTCAGTCAGTCAGTCAGTCAGTCAGTCAGTCAGTCAATCAGTCAATCAGTCAGTCAGTCAGTCAGTCAGTCAGTCAGTCAGTCAGTCAGTCAGTCAGTCAGTCAGTCAGTCAGTCAGTCAGTCAGTCAGTCAGTCAGTCAGTCAGTCAGTCAGTCAGTCAGTCAGTCAGTCAGTCAGTCAGTCAGTCAGTCAGTCAGTCAGTCAGTCAGTCAGTCAGTCAGTCAGTCAGTCAGTCAGTCAGTCAATCAGTCAATCAGTCAGTCAGTCAGTCAGTCAGCCAGTCAGTCAGTCAGTCAGTCAGTCAGTCAGTCAATCAGTCAGTCAGTCAGTGAGTCAGTCAGTCAGTCAGTCAGTCAGTCAGTCAGTCAGTCAGTCAGTCAGTCAGTCAGTCAGTCAGTCAGTCAGTCAGTCAGTCAGTCAGTCAGTCAGTCAGTCAGTCAGTCAGTCAGTCAGTCAGTCAGTCAGTCAGTCAGTCAGTCAGTCAGTCAGTCAGTCAGTCAATCAGTCAGTCAGTCAGTCAGTCAGTCAGTCAGTCAGTCAGTCAGTCAGTCAGTCAGTCAGTCAGTCAGTCAGTCAGTCAGTCAGTCAGTCAGTCAGTCAGTCAGTCAGTCAGTCAGTCAGTCAGTCAGTCAGTCAGTCAGTCAGTCAGTCAGTCAGTCAGTCAGTCAGTCAGTCAGTCAGTCAGTCAGTCAGTCAGTCAGTCAGTCAGTCAGTCAGTCAGTCAGTCAGTTAGTCAGTCAGTCATTCAGCCAGCCGGCTAACTAGTCAGTCACCACCAATGGCTGATTTTTTGTTGATTTGATGATAATAGCTTCCAGCACAAACTTTTTTAGTGTTGTTATTAGTTGAAAAACCATTATAGGCAAAAATAATTCAAATTGGACAGCAAATATAAAAAAGAACAGCAAATACAAATTCATAAGGCCTTCGAATAATTCCCCAATCCCGGAGTTGGGGATTATTCAAGGATTTACGGTATTTACCTTTGCAACATCAGGGAACGATTCCCCAGGTTTGTTCTCTTCTGCGATAGTTTGAGCACATGCACGTCCAAAGATGACGAGATCAAGTAATGAGTTAGCACCTAATCGATTAGCACCATGCACTGATGCACATGCTGCCTCCCCTGCTGCATACAATCCTTGAATGATCTTATCTTCACCGTCAACATGGTCAAGTACCTTTAAAGGAAATACAGTAATCAAATGATTTAGTATATGTTATTTGTTAAACTGTTTTCTGTCCAGTCCACATGGTGAAGCACCTTCAAAGGAAATACAGTGGCCAGATAGTTTTCAGATGATGATGATGATGATGACGATGATGATGATGATGATGGCGATGTTGATGAGGATGTTGATAATGGTGATGGTGATGTTGAAGATAGTGACGATGATGTTGATGATGAGAACTAATGTCAACTAAATGTAATTGCCAACTTATGTCGACGTGTCAACAACTAGTCAGTACGTATAGGATACAGTTGATCGCGATCGAAAGAGCGCTCAAGTTGACTGCCATTGTCGAGGATCAGTTGTCAACTAACCACAGAAGTAGCAAATGCCCAGCTTTCTGCAACGGTGCGCCTACTAGCTGCAGTCAGAAAGGAACTAGTTGCCAACTTAAGGCAAGAGCGCTTACATTGACAGGTCAGTTGTGATAAGTTCAAAAAAATTGTCGGTAAGTAGTCGGCAATCAATGCTGACTGTACGCAATGTCGACAGAAGCTTGGCTTTAAGGTGCTTGTATCTTGGGATGTTATGCATGCATGGGGTTCAAATCCCACTAAGGCAAGAAGCATGAACTATAAGCTTGGACAGCAAACTCAGCTGTCCATCCTAATGAAATTCGGATAAATCATGTGCCTTGTAAAACTATACCTATCGATACTGTAAGTACGTAGAGTCAGTCAGGGTGAAGTCAGCCAAAAATCAGCTTGAACAGACAAAATAGAGACTCGTCTCTCAAATGTCGCAAGACTCTGTGTGTTCTATGCACGCACATAAAATTCGAGGTTTTTCCTAAGTTCAAGCAATTAGGTATCTAAGAGTATTCAACGAACTACAGTAACTGTTTGCAAGACAGTAAGTGGCATAATGACTAACCTGTCCTTTGTAGTTAGTTGGTACTCCTCCCATATTGTAATGCACTGTTGGCAAGACTGGGATTGGATCTCTGGTTACGTCAACACCAGCAAAGATCATAGCTGTTTCAGAAATACCAGGTAGCCTCGTTTGAAGAACTTCAGGTGGCAAGTGAGACAGCTGTAGCATAACATGGTCTTTGTCTGGACCGCAGCCTCTGTGAAAACAAAACAAGCGGACGTCGCAAGACTATGTTTATCTTTTTACATGCTACATTTCATACTACTTATTTCGACATTTAAATGTTTTTCGGTAAGATTTTTGTAAAAGATATGATTATACAATACAAAGAGACCTTTGAGATTCGCTTGTAAAACATATTGTTTGACCGTTTTGCCACATCACAAAACATTGCTCGTCAAACATTTTTTTGCTTGATTCAAGCATAGAATGTTTATATAAAGTTATTCAAAAACATTGTTGAAGGAATTCTGATTGTCAAGCAATATTTAGAGACAAGCTGAAACGAGCTCCTAAGTACAACTTGTTCGATTTCAACAGACAGCCTTTTAGGTTCTAAAAATTCTAGGGTTTTTTTAAGGAGATTAAATGTATTTGAAAAGGAAAAATGCTAGAAAATTTACTGGAACAGCTCAATGCCACAAACCTTCCTTCTCTGATTTCAATAGTTGATGCTCTAGATACAACATCCCTAGATGCCAAATCCTTGGCATTTGGTGCATATCGTTCCATATACCTTTCACCCTAGTAATGAAAGAACAAACTAGACTGATTACCTGAGTCGTAGTTTCGCTATTGAATTGAATTTCTGGAAGCTCAAACTACCAGTTTGAGAGATCTCCTTTTAGTGTTAGCCTCGGTCTCATAAGCGATAACTGGGACTCAGGTAATCAGTCTAAGAACAAACTTCAGTGATACCAAAAAGATGTCTCAAGCCCCGTCCAAACGAACTTCACTCAACAAGTTCCAAAATTGTTCAGTTGGAATTTTCAGTACGTTTGGCCACCCATGTATGGACTCATTCGGTCTTGATACACACAGCTGACAAAACTGAGTAACTAAATAAAGATGAAATAAATTAATCTGGCAGTTTCACCTCACTATTGATTAAATATCCACCTTCTCCTCTGCTTCCTTCTGTAATCAAGCATCCAGCACCGTAAATTCCTAATCAAAATCAAACATAAACAAAATGTCAACAAGGTTGCGATTCAGCTTTGAAAAAAGCTCTATACGACATATAAGGTATCTGGTATGTGGCAGCTTCCAGATGTGAATTAACGATCCTTGCTAATCACGATAACATTAATCTGTGTAATGTTCTTCTTCCTCCCATTCTTCAGGCTGTCTGGTTACGGCCCCGTTAGAACTGCACCGGATTGCTTTCAGAGCGCCTTGATTTTCATATTGGAAAATAGATTGTCTTTTTACCTAATACCAGAGTTATTCGATACGAAGCGCTCCAAAAACTGGAGTGATTTTCACTCCGCTTTTTCACTCCACTCCGGATTAATTAACATTCCATCGTGAGTGGGGATTAACTATTGAAATTTCTTATTGTCTCGGCTATCTGATAAAACTTCTTTTAATAAGCAACTGGACTTTTGGTACAGCCCTTAAGGTTGCTTAACGTATCTGGTCTTTTAGCTCTTACAGAATGACTGGTACCTCGTAAAAACTATTTTTCGCTCTTTTCTTGCTTTTCAATGTAATCGATAATATAAAATATGTATTGTATAAAGAAAGCTATCTCTACTAAAATTTGAACAAAATCTCAGACCTAGTCGCTTATTGAAGAATTGCTTATTAAAAAGAGACTGTAGTGTAGGTGGATCTGTCTGATGTGCAAAGCACGACACAGAGATAGCTATCCAGGATAATGTAAAACACTTGTCCTATCCGATATGGGTTAATGCAAGAATCTGCGCTCCAATACCTATACGGTATAGTGTAAATGTGGCCGAAAAAGCTGATTCTATAGGCTAGTGGAAAGAGTTCATAAAGTGGCTCAAACTCATGGCTCATTGAATGTGACCCAAACACATTATACATATGATAATTTTAAGTTACCTGTTGGGTGAAATTGTACGAATTCCATATCTTCATTTGGCAATCCTGCTCTTGTTATCATAGCTGTACCATCGCCAGTGCAAGTGTGAGCAGATGTACATGAAAAGTATGCACGACCATAACCTCTGAAAAAAAACAATAGAAAGGATACTAACAAAGATGCTGATTAAT
Source organism: Chrysaora quinquecirrha (assembly GCA_014526335.1). NCBI lineage: Eukaryota > Metazoa > Cnidaria > Scyphozoa > Semaeostomeae > Pelagiidae > Chrysaora > Chrysaora quinquecirrha. The sequence continues at coordinate 3,933,088 of JACTAT010000010.1, forward strand.
ATTCTGTGAAAACTGTCTACTGTATGTTGCATACTTCTTTGGGTAACTTAACGAAATAAGTTTAGCTATTTTATTGATTCGTTAGTTAGGTAGCTGCAACACATCTGTAACAATAGGTGAAGGTTAAATGGCGTTTTTTGCGCCAATCGCTAGGATCTCAGTAGTAGGTTAACTAATCGAGACCTCGAAACTGGTTGTGACGCTACTGTAGCTGGGGCTCCAGCCCCGACCTCACTGAGCTTCTGACACCATGAGCAAGCTGGCTTAGGCCAGGACGCCACAACACCTTCCGAATAAATATGTTCTAAAACGTTTCGAAAATATGAGAAACAAACAATGTTGGTCAAAAACCTTGAAAAAGCCCTTTAATATATAAAACAAATGGTTTTCTTACCCAGTAGCAATGATAGTGTTGTTAGCTCTAATCCTATGCAGTGAACCATCCTCGAGACATAATGCCATTACACCTAAGCATCTTCCTTTGTCCATCAGCAGATCGAGAGCGAAATACTCAATGAAATAATTGCAGTCATACCTCAGCGACTATAAGAGAAAAGAAAGTAAAAGTTATAATAATAATGATAGAAAAAGATGTTTGATAGAGATATTTTAAGCTAGGGCTACACGTGCCATTTTCACCAGTTCTAGCAATGCAACACTTCTGAAAATGCTCTGTTCTAAGAAACAATGAGGTGGATACATGCTGCGAGAAAAGTGCTGTGACAGAAGTTCTGTGAGTATTATCTGTATCAGTAACAAGAACGGCTCCTAGAAAATTTCCGGGAAACAGGCAAAAACAATGCAATGTGTTGTGTTGCAAATGCATGCTGTGGTATTACTAGCAACAAGCCAAGACATGTCGTAAAAAGTTTAGCCAAATCAATGTTCTGCGGCCCTGTTTTCCTCGGGTCTCATAACATTTTGCTCGAAAATCCACCCCTGGCTCCACGTGAGACTTTTAGTTATTACGGTCGCAGCGGCAATTTTCTATCACATCCTGTAGCCATTTTAAGCAAAAGGTCGCACGTCTGGCGCGGCTTAAAGCTTTTAACGATACAAAAATTGATGGGATTCAAACCCTTGGCTGTTTACTCCTTTGAACTAAAATAAAGTCGTCCAGCAACTCTCAGAATCATACAACCTAGGGCTCTCCTCCTGTTCTGTGTTTGATGAGTCTTCTTCAGGTTCATCATTAATTCCTCATTCAATTAACTTGACAATCAACTCATCAATCACATCTCTAACCACTCTCTGAAATTCAAAATCCCTACCTGCCCATACAAAGTGTGTAGTAGTGAATGTCCAGTTCTGTCTGCAACAGCGCAACATCTATGTGCTTGTCCTCCTTTGCCATATTTCAAACTCTGTCCACCGAAAGCTCTTTGATAGATCTTTCCAGCCTCTGTTCTGCTAAATGGCATGCCATAGTTTTCCAGCTATAATCGAAAGAGAATGTTTGAAATAGATCTCGTTTGTTCTGGCTTCCTAGCACGTCAGTTAGTTTTGAGAATTTAAAGTTTGTGAATGTTATATGTCAGAATCTTTTTACTTGCAAAATTACATGCACACATTATGGATGATTGACAGAATTATGAAAGCCTAAAGAAATTATTCAGACGGCAAGAAAATTTTTAAATTTTAAAAATCTCATGGACCAAAAATCTTCTTTTCCTTGCTTTTGAATCTCACGTAATTTTGAATCTTCTACTTTACGAATTTGGTATAAATATGGGTATAGACAATTTGCTTCTTGGGGGCACATCTATATCCAACACAATGGCAAGTAACCCGGGACAAATGAGTGAATCTCTGCAGTGTGAACCTGATAGGCAACTCAATCTTAAGGGGGTGCTTATTCCAGGAAATACAGTATGCAAATGAGACAGCAAGTTCACATGATATAGAACAAATAGATTAAGAGACAGCCCACCTCAATGACAGCATCAGGAGCTTCTCTTGTCATGTAATGAATAGCATCTTGATCACCTAGCCAATCACTGCCCTTTACAGTATCATACCTGAAAGAATATCAAACACACATCAAAGCTAAGGGGACCGAGGACCCTATTGTTCTAGGTGTTAATGAAAGATGTTGGTTGAGTTTGGCTACCTCAGCCAACAAAGTCATGTAGGCAATGAAATCCTGCCAAAAATCACTTCAAACGAAAGCAAAACTAGTACCAGGTCTCATAACACAAAATCTGTCAGGCGCACCTTCATGTTCGCTCAAAATTTTGGAAGCTTTTGGCCATTCCAAGCTAACAAAGCAGCTTGGGCAATCTAGATTTTTGCTAGTCTCAGTTTGATGAGCCATAACTGGGACTCAGGTAATAAATCTAGACTTACATGTGATATTTCCAGTCATCCTCTTCCATGTTGCCAAGAGCTGCATTTATTCCACCCTGGAAATGGTAAAAAGCATAGAGGTGTGACTTAGAAGAAGAAGTAATAATAAGTGTGTAAAAGGACCTTGCACCACTAAGATGGACATTTTTCCAGCATAACGCAAGAGGCTTGGAGAAGAAAAACAAAAGATATACCTGTGCAGCGACAGTATGTGATCTTGTTGGAAATAATTTTGTAACACATGCTGTTTTGAAACCAGAATTTGCTAATCCAAAAGCAGCTCTCAATCCTGCACCTCCTGCACCAACAACAACACAGTCGTAGGTATGATCAACAACTGGGTACTCACGAGATAGCTGTGAAAAAGGAGGCAATATGTTAGAATAAGTCTAGGTGAAGGTGAAATAGTGTTTTGGCGCCAGTGGCTTCAATCTCAGTAGTAGGTTAACTAATTGAGACCTCAAGCCCAGCCACCGTAGTGTCACAGCCAGCTGGATTACACCACAACGCCACACCACCTTCATAGCTTAAAGCCACTTAAAATGAGCGAGGTTTCAGGTTGATTTACACAAACTCTGTTTCTCCCAACTTTCTTTTTGCTCATGCTGGACTTTTTGCCCAACATTCTTGGCTGTTTCTCCCAACTTAATTACTTGCTATTCATCACTTGTTTTGTCACAAAAACAGTCACCAGGACATACTTTGGGTTTGGGGCAGAGCCCCAATGTTATCAGTTATCAAATAATGACAAACTACAAACAAGAAGTTATCTGTTTAATTTTAGGAGGGGGCTTTGGGATTCCACAGGTTGCGGGTTTCGCCGATTTTGCCCTTGGGTTTTCAGGTTTTTCCAAAAAATTGTGCCGGTTTTCGGGTCAAGTATATCTAACAGGCAACAGGTTTTACCATTTTTCTTGCTTGGTTTTCGTGCTTGGTTTTTGGATTGTAGTAAAAATTTGCGGGTTTTCAGGTTTTAAACCTCACAAAGTATGTGAATGTGTAAAATTCTTAAAACAGTTGTTGAAACTAAGCTCATCCGTGTTTTTTGGATTTCTCAATCTTCTTCCAGGTTTTGATACCCCTAAAGCCCCCTCTTTCAGGTTGGGTGAAACAACAACGATTGGTTGAGCGAAATGTTTTAGCAGTTTGGGCGAAAAGGAAGTTGGGCCAAGTGGAAGTTGGGTGAAACATCTTAAAAGCACCAATACACCAAATGACATGTAGCTGCATATGTATGAACAGACCTCTGATTTTGAAGTGCCATCACTGCTTTTTCTGCCTCCAACTTTGAAGTGAAAGGCTCTTGAACTTGCAGTTGGCAGTGCAAATCTTGCATGGTTTACCTGGGAAGGCAAAGGATGAAAAAAGTATACATTCAAAAAAAGTCATAAAAATCACAAAAAATATGAATAGTTTGGATCTTATTTCAGTTCAGTTCATGTTTAAAGCAGCTTTTAGTCTTCGAGATTTGAAAGTAGAGTGCTAAAATCTCTTGAAAGAATTTACAACGCAACAAATTTCGACAGTCTGTTACATAACCTATCATGAACTGAACAAAATGGCCTAGGCAGCAAACAACTCAAAGTTGGGTCGGTGCTACGCACTGAATACGTGTCTAGAAATAAATAAGAGTTTGTCAAAGTACATTTAGCAGTGTGCTCACTCTTTTCGATGCAATTTGAAATGCCATTTTGCTTGATGCTGTCGTAAAAAGTGAACTTTATTGCAGTCAGAAACTCAAAACTCCTCCTCCTCTCTGAGAGGTGTGAACTGAACAATCAGACGAGATTCGAGAAGAGGACTGGGTCGAGAAACACGGAAACTGGGACAGATCATTGAACGGGACAGATTTTGTTGGACACTGGTGGAATTCACTGGTGGGGCATGGAGCCATATAAATCTGTAAGGGGGTCAAGGGGAGAGCTTCCCAGTGAGGTTATGTACTTCAAGGAGGCCTTGGTCTTTTAGGTGTGGTAATTTTCCCTGTCTGCTCTTGGGATCAAATAACGGAAACCCATCGAATTATTATTAGTGACTAGCCCTTGCCCGTCTCTAACCACCGCCTTGCAACGACCTCCACCTTGCAAGGACCTACTAGTCTAAGGGATTGTGCTTTGATTTTTTATATTTGTTAAATTTACAATTTGAATTCCATACATGCAGTAGCCCCTGTTTTGCCTTTATACAAGCCTTTTAGACTCCTATTTCTGGATTATGCATGCCCTGTTTCAGAGAAGTGACTAGAAGTGTAGAATGTGCAGAAGCGTGCAGAAGGAACTTTAAGAACACAAAAAACAACTGAATAATATCTGAATTTTCTAACAGTAATTTTACAATCGACAAACTAAAATTACCAAAAACAGACTTAAAATTAGATATATTCTAAGACTACATTCACATGATTCCCGCAAAATTTGAAAACGGGACAAAAATGTTACGGACTGGCCTCCCGTTCACACGAAGACGGCATCAAAATGTGCTGGTACGATCTGAAAGCGGCACATTTTGAAAACGGAATTCTAGACGGCACAGTTTGAAAACGATATCGTGTGAACGCTAGCAAAAATTATACTGCCGTCACATTTTGTTCCGTTTTCAAATTGTGCCGGCATAGCCGGTATCGTGTAAACGTAGTCAGAATATCAGATAATTGCAAAACCTTAGGAAGCATTCTTTGTGACCAACATTTTTCAAGCGTCTATTTTTCGTTTTGGGCATTTTCATGAGTTCAACTTCAAACATTGACCGTATTTCAAGCAAACAAACAAACAAACAACAGACGCCAATGACTACAAACGTGCTTTTATGCACAAAGAAAACTTTTCTTTCAAGTGAAATAAGAGTGCAATGTGGAGAAACTGTGTTTGTTTGAAGTTGAACTCAACAATTCTCCCTTGGCTTAGAATAAGGTTGTTTTTAGACATACGAGTTACATCAGAGTCGGCATAACCATTAATTAAAATACAATCCGATGCAACGTCATTGTTCTTTTTCACGTACTAAGATGAAAATCTTTTCTCCATTATTTTTCTCTCGACTCGTTAAATAATAACAACTCGCGAGAGCTCAAAACTCGATCAAAACTCGAACCCATAGAAACAAAATTGTTTGCTGGTTTCAAAACAAGCATATGCTTGACAGTGCTGGCTTGCATCCCCTTCCTGTGAAACATCACCATATTTTGCTCCCTTCCAACTGTTCTTCATTATCGATCAATGAATCTAAAACAGTCACTTGCGATTTTCCAAACATTTTCAACAGCAGTAATCATAAAATTCTGGCTGAAATATTCCGGCTTTTCTTCGTTATATGATACAGTTCCTTCTGCTGTGATGAGAATCGTAGTTTGACCAGGTGTAACAATGTCTAAAAATACAAAAGATTGAAATTTCTTAGATCGATAAATAGTAAGTCAATTCGTTAGCCAGTTAGTCTGTTTGTCAGTTAGCTAGCTAGCTAGTTCGTTAGGTAGTTAATTAGTTAGTTAGTTAGTTTGATAGTTAGTTAGTTAGTCAGTTAAATAGCCAATTAAGTAAGTTAGCAAGTTGGCTAGTTAGTTATTTAGTTATTTAGTTAGTTAGGTAGTTAATTAGTTAGTTAGTTAGTTAGTTAGTTAGTTAGTTAGGTAGTTAGTTAGTTTGTTAGTTAGTTAGTTTGTTTGCTTGTTTGCTTGTTAGTCAGTTAGTTTGTTAGCTAGTAAGTTAGTTAGTAAACTAGTTAGTAAGCGAGTTAATTAACTAGTTAGTTAGCTAGTTATATAGTTAGTTTATTACGTAGTAACTTGGTTATGTAGTTAGTAAGTTAGTTAGTTAGTTAGTTAGTTAGTTAGTTAGTTAGTTAGTTAGTTAGTTAGTCAGTTAGTTAGTTAGTTATTTAGCTAGATAGTTAGTTAGTTAGTAGTTAGTTATTCTTATAGCAGGATAAGTTATTTTCATAATACAGTCCTTGAATGGAGGGTTCACTCCGCGGTCCGCTCTTTCTTTGGCCCCGTTAACACTATACGGTACAGCTATCGGAGAGCCGCGCCTTGCAATCTTTATCTGAACAAGATCTAGGAGGACGGCAGGATTTAGGAAGCTTGGATAACTCACCAGATACTGGTTGACAATCTAATGAGTTTATGTTGTGTTGAGTTGCAGGAAGATTCGTAAGGAAGTCCATGAGTGCATTTGATCCTTTTACAGGGTTGCCATTCCAGATAAAGATTGAAGAATCTGTATACATCTTGGCCAAAACCTATAAACAGGCATATGCAATAAAATGTCTTTATACCACATTCAATCACAAAATTTGGGTGAGACCATTGACAAAATCATCACAAGCTGTGGCGTAACGGGAACGCTTGGGGCCGGTAGGAATTTAGTACACGGGGCCCTTGAAGGGCAAGCAAAGTGAGCTCTACGAAAAATTTGTCTGGGCCTCTATTCATTGGGGGCCCTGAATTCTTGAACTAAGGGAGCCTAAACTGCATTACGCCACTGATTACAAGCAATCAATCAACCAACCAATCAATCAATCAATCAAACAATCAATCAACCAATCATTCAATCAATCACTCAATCAATTAATCAATTGATCAACCAATCACTCAATCAATCATTCAACCAAGCAATCAATCAATCATAGAATCAATCAACCACACAATCAATCAGTCACTCAATCAATTAATCATACAATCAATCAATCAATCAATCAATATTTCAATCAATCACTCAATCAATCAATCAAACAATCAATCAACCAATTATTCAATCAATCACTCCATCAATCAATCAAACAATCAATCAACCAATTATTCAATCAATCACTGAATCAATCAATCAAACAATCAATCAATCAACCAATTATTCAATCAATCACTCAATCAATCAAACAATCAATCAATCAACCAATTATTCAATCAATCACTGAATCAATCAATCAAACAATCAATCAATCACTCAATCAATCATTAAACCAAGCAATCAATATTCAATCAATCACACAATCAATCAATCAATCAAGGAAACAATCAATCATTCAATCAATCAATCAATCAATCAATATTTCAATCAATCAATCATTTGATCAATCAATCATACAATCATTCAATCAATCAATCATTCAATCAATTATTCATTCAATCAATTGATCATCAATTAACAAGTCACCAAAATAGAAAGAAAAAAAACCATTCATAAACTTACATGTCTTTTTTTATCAAAGGTATCATAGTATAAATCACAGAACTGCTCCCCAGCTTGTACAGCCTGTTCAGCTCTTGACTTGAAATCACCCTGCAGGAAATAATAGAGACCTTATATAACTAGCAAAACAAAAACCTAGCCTGGTATTTTATTGTATGCAATTGCCTCGTATTACCATGGGTTGGTGATGGTGTGATCAATCAAGATGTGGCAAGGCCCAGTGGTCAAGTGATTGGCTCATCATGACCTATCCAAGCAGTCATAGCATTTTTTAAGGATTTTCCACTGGGCGACAAAACCCAGGTGCGGATCTAGAAGCAATGACCGTAGGTCGTTGCCCAAAACAGCTGGGGGTCTGAGTGGGTCCAGGGCAGGACCCTGGCAGGGGTCCAGGGGGCAGAGCCCCCGGAAGCTCGTGATATTTTTTTATCTCTGAGGCCTTAAAATGGTGCAGGATTCTGAAAATTCTCCCTCTGCATCTTAATAGAAAATCACAAGAAATACACATCCTTGCATATCACTCCAGAAAAACTTTTTTTGAACCATTGAAAAGGGATTTCTTGAACCATTGAAAAGGGCAATATCTTTCATGCTCTAATAAACTGCCACTCCTTGCTACGGTTGCTACAGAATTTATATTGAAGGCAAGCAAAAGCAACATCTATTCCGTTCTGCCTGTGAGTTTTCCTTGTGCCTTGTCGCCCAGTTTTCTAAATTTTTATGTCCAGGGTGACAATTTTGGTGAACTGGGCGACATTTACTCGCCCAGTCATTCAGTTAAAAATGCTATGCAAGCAGTTGTTGGTTGGAATCTCCTGAAAGGATCACTTCAACAAGCCTCCGTTGATAGTTCTTCTAAATTTGGTAAATAAGTAGGGTATGCTTTGTTACTTTAGCTAAAATTGCGTATTTAGCACCAGTTGCTAGGATCTAAGAAGTAGATGAACTAACAAGACCTCAATGTCAATACTGGCCACTGGCCCAGACCCTAATACGGCTGTGGCCCCACTTGCAAGCATGGCTTTTTTCATTGAGATCTCAGCTGTGCAAGAATCCCTTTCTGTTGTTCTATCCTAGTATTAGCCTTTTGTTGAAAAACTCGGGTGTGCAAGTGCCCAACTCTACAGCGTGGACTGTGGCTGACTGTGTGTGGCTGAAGCCTGTGGCGCGTAAGGAAGGTTGGCTCAAGCCTGTGGTTGTTCGATTGAAGGTTCTGTGGCGTCGTGGTGTAATCCAGCTGACTCGTGGTTTCAGAAGCTCAGTGTGGTCAGGGTTCGAGCCCAGCCATGGTAGTGTCACAGCCAGGGTCGAGGTCTGGATTATTGAACCTGCTACTGAGATCCTAGTGACTGGCGCTAAAACACCATTTCACCTTCACCTTCAACAAGCCTGCTCTGCAGAGTGCGCATCATCTCAACAAGATCTCAGGGGCACCATAGCCAAGAAATTGTTGGTGCAATGGCAAAAATACGATTTGAACAAAGACTTTTCTGCACGAAAACAATAGAACAATGATGCTTTGGTGTGGAGAATGATCTGAGCATATCTCGGCAACACCACACACTCTGCAGACTGGGCCCGAGCTCTGTGTTCGCATCATCCGATCAGCTAGATGAATTAGCCTATGTCACAGCACCTTTAGAAGAAGCCTTCAAGATGCTTTTCTAGTGTCTAGCCTACTAATTGCTTGGTGAACCTCTTGATTTCGTTTTCTCAACGAATTTCACTTCCCAGAATTTCAACAACAGATCACAGGTAACGGGGAAAAGAGAATATAAATGGATGTGTAGACTTAGAATAATATCGTGAAACATACCTTCAGTGTTTATATTCTCTTTTCCCCGTTACCTGTGAACAGATGACAGAAAGGATGATTGGAAGTTTCCCAGTTTTGCACAGAATAAACCAGGTAGTAGAGAAGAGTACAAGAGCTGTTTGGGAAATGGATGGTGGGAATTTAATACTTACCATCTTCATTGAATTTAGTTCAAGCTCAACTTGTTTCAGGCTGACATTGCACCATGACACTCCAAACGTAAATACCTAAATGACTAAACTGAATGAACTAATGAAGGCGATGTTTTAAATATATTTCAAGGAAAGCCCGCTTGCTCAAAACTAAAAGGCTATCTGACCGCCGAAAAGCTTTAAATTAAAAGTTGAAAAAGAAATATCGGAAAGCTGAAAAATTTTGATCTAATACTACCATATTGGTGTCTATAATTGTTCTGTAGTGCAGTCAATGAAGCTAAAGAATATTTACTATTGCAGATGTTTGCAGGTCTTCAGAGTTCTTCGCGGTTCTTCGGTTCTTCAGGCTGAACATTCTGTGTTGCCGTGAATTTAAACCCAAGTCCAAACAAAGCAAAGCCAGAAAAAACCTTTCTCTTCCAGTTAAACGCATAAAGCCAACATTAATTTGCCAAACAAGCACATTTGAGTTGAAGAGGAACTCTAGAATACTCTTCACCTTTCCAGTTACCATTTTGTAATTTATTTGCTGCGGCGCTGGCGTGAAGCTGTGGTAAAATTTTCCCTCCATTTTCCCGACTGTTATCACGGGGGGTCACAATTTCAGAAAAATGAACGGAAAATGGCACGTGAACGGCTCGAAATCACTGAATCAGCCAATCAGAATGCTCGATATTGAAATGCCGCTCTCTGATTGGAGGAACAAAAATTTGTTCCCGATGGCCTAAGTAGTCCGGATTTTGAAACAGTAATATTATGAGTCGTAGTTTGAGCTTAGACTTACTACATGAGTCGTAGTTATCGCTATTGAATTGAATTGCTGGACGCTCAAACTAACGACTCATTCCCTTTCGTGTGGCGAAAGTGGATTGAAATTTGCTGCCTCGTTTCCATTATTATGCTCGGCTAAAGATGTGGCGACCCCCCGACAGAAATCTCTCTCATCTCACTTTTTGCTGTGTTTCCAACTCGACCACGGCTGAGAAATATTTGAAACAAATTTATATAAATAAAAATGCTTGTTTATCTTTCACTTTGAAGATAAAACAAAAAAGAAAGTAAACAAGCTCATCGTTTTTGCTCCTGCCGAAAAAAACAATCATATCATGTAAATTCTGAGTCAGTTCAAACATGCTTTCAAATATTTTGAGCAAACTGCAGCACGACACTAAAACATAAACTTTCGGTTTGCAATTCTTCTTAAAATGATTTTAACTAAACATCTAACAGGCTAACAGTAATTTGATTGATGATGGCTATTGCTAACAAACAAACCAAAAAAGTCTTTTTCATGATGATTTATAGTCCTCGAATGGCGGTGTAAAATCTTGTTACTGTTCTTTCAAATTTGATTCAGCGTTACTGTAAAATTCCTTCTTTTGATTCGTGAATATTTATTTTGGAGAAGTAACATGAAATTACAATTATATAGTCTACTCATAAAATTTGAGAGCGGTGAACTGTACCGTTTTGGCGTGGAAAACCGGAAAACCCATCAGCTCAAAATTGAGAAAAAGAGATTCAGAGAAAATTTCAATGAGCAAAACTTAGACAAAATGTCAGAGCGCTGAATCAAATGCTACTTGGTGCAAGCAGAAAGATTTATACCAAACTTTCTGTATGACACAGAAAACAATTGAAGTTCAAAATATTTACGTCTAGATAGTTCTGTTGTTTGCCGGTTTAAATCAGTTCTTCGGCCTGTGTTGTGCTTGCCTTGCCGGCCTTGCCGCTTGTCAGGAATATGAATCCAAAAAGTCGGTACAAAAACAGAAGAAAAACTTCTCTTTTCCAAACCCAATCTGAGCAGCGTAGAGTCCATTTACAAAGCAATTTTTACAAAGTTGAATGCAATAAGACCTTCCTGAAGTCTCCCAACATGTCAACATGAAGATTAGTAACCAAACTTGTTGCTTTCTGCGAAGCTGTGATGATGTTTTCCCTCCATTGCCGACCAAAGTTCTCATGCAATCCTGGGGGGTCACATTTTCAACGGCAGATGCCTCATTGCGGGTTGAAATCGCTAAATCAACCAATCAGAATGCTTATTTCGAAATACTGCTCTCTGATTGGTGCGCCGTGCGCGTGTATTTGTGTCTCCCACTTTTTCATGTTTTGAAGTAATTCATTTTGCGCATGCTTTAGTACCTTCCTCTTTTAAATCATATCGTCCACCTTTTTGATTGGCTGCGACGGGTGTAACTGTGAAGGCGCTTTGAGTTCAAAGTGCAATCAATCATCACACAACAACAAATTCCGCCCACGGGACTGTGGAAGGGAAGGCGAAGAGGCGAAGGGAAGGCCCTTCATGCTTCTTGCATCTTGAGCTCCAGCTGCTTCGAGAAGCGATCGCTCTGCTCTCTTTGAGCTTTGATTCAATCGCATAACCACACATCAAGAAACGGCAAAGATGGATTCATTACAGAGCATTAATTCCTTCTTCAAGCAACTAACAATCTTTGAAGACCTCTACAACTGGCAGTGGTTGGGCGCTCTGATAACCTTCGGAATTTGTTACACAACTTATTATTTGTTCGTCGTTGTCAAGAAGCCTTGCTTGATTAGTGCGAAGGGAGAGCTGCTGACGAAGTTAGAGAAGAATTTGAAAGTTCTCAATGAATACTACTGGCCTACATTTTGGTGTTTTTCAGCACATTTGATGACAATTTGTCGAGTAGTTTTCAAAGCAAACCCTGTCATTCATTACAAAAGGTATAAATTGGAAAGACACAGATACCACGGGAATGCGGGAGTGGTATCAGTGGGTGCCGCTCCCCCCAATGTTTTTTTTGGTTATAGAGGGTAGAATAAAGGCAAAATTATCTATATCAACTTCAAGGCTAAATTGTTGGGAACCTAGTTATATTCAATATTTGCTTTATTTCAAAGGGGTTGAAAATGAAAATATTTCTGCATTAAAATGCACCACCTGCACTGGTATGGGCATCATCATTGGTAACCTGCTTGTTAGTCTTGTCTTGAAACAAATAATTGTCTTTAAAATATAATTCCACCAGCAAAGAGATCTTGAGGGCTTAAACATTATGCTAATCCATGGTACCAATAGTGCAGGTTTTAAAGAGATTATCTTATATTCCTTCTGGTTGCATGTGCACTCATAATTAGACCACAGGGCTTATGCCATACTGTATTTTGTGGTAGGAGACCACAGATTGTTAGTATGTTAAATCTGGCTCATAAAAAATTCAGAATCTCTAATTAAAATGAGAAACCAGTGCTAAGACTAAGCTAAGTGGTTTTCTAAGAACTAAGCACTGAAATTACACTTGAGAATGAAATCAAAGAATTGCGATAAACAGCAGAAACATTTTTGGGTATACTTAAAAGAGGGGGCTTTGGGGGGTATCAAAACCCGAAAACCCGGAGCAAAATTGGGACAAACCCGAAAACCCGGATGACCTTAGTTTCAACAACTGTTTTAGGAATTTTTCACATTGATATACTTTGTGAGGTTTAAAACCTGAAAACTCGCACAATTTTACTGCAATACCCGAAACCCGAGCTAGAAAAATGGCAAAACCTGTTGCCCGTTAAATATACTTGACCCGAGACCCCCCCGATTTTTTGGATAAACCTGAAAACACGAGGGCATAACTGGCCTAACCCACGACCCGTGAGATCCCAAATCCCCCTCTAATAGCTGTTTTCATTTGACACTGCTCAGAGTATGAACATCAGATATAGATCAAAGAAAATTTTTCCAATGTTTATCGCAATTCTGAAGTTTTGTACTACTCAAAACGAAATTAAAGAAATTAAATTTACTACCCCCTCCCCCCCAACAAAGAGAGAAGAGAGAAACGAGAGCAAACAGAAAATTTGCGATATTTTACTTTGAACATTTTTTAATTTGCATTTTAGGCAGCTGTTAGAAACACCAGATGGTGGATTGCTAAGCTTGGATTGGCTTGATGATGAAAATAATGACATCTATCCAGATGCTGCAACAAGACCCACACTCATAATCCTTCCTGGGTTAACAGGTAACTTGTGCATACCAAATTTTGCAGATATACCTAAACTATATATGGTTCATATGACTTTTTGCTATTTCAGCTACATTGAGCATTCTTTAGCACTCTGCAGTTATATATTTGTCACAAATTATGAACACAGATAGATTTTTCACAACTGGCACACTGCAATAGATGGTATTTGAACAATTATATGTGATGTGATTTGCAAAAAATATATATAAATATGTGTGGTGCTGCTGAAGAAGGCTCGGGATAGCTGAGACACAAAAGAAGTTCAAGGAGGGGGGCTTTGGAATTTCACGGGTTGCGGGTTTGGCCGATTTTACCCTCGGGTTTTCGGGTTTTTCCAAAAAATTGTGCGGGTTTTCGGGTCAAGTATTTTTAACGGGCAACGGGTTTTGCCATTTTTTTAGCTCGGGTTTCGGATATTGTAGTAAGAATGTGCAGGTTTTCGGGTTTAAACCTCACAAAGGATATCAATGTGTAAAATTCTTAAAACAGTTGTTAAAACTAATGTCATCTGAGTTTTCGGGTTTTTCCCAATTTTCTTCCGGGTTTTCGGGTTACGATACCCCCCAAAGCCCCCCTCTTCAAGGGGAGGAGACCCTTGGGCTGTATTGCAGAGTTACTCAGCAATTTCATTGAACTCTACAAATCTTGGTAGAATGATCATTTGCTCTCAGGTGATGCAGTCCAGTTTTGCATACCATCCATTGTGGTATGCCCATGTGGAGAAATCTATATTTTGTCCTGTATACCTAGGGTTTCTTCACTCTTCCAAAAGGTGTGCAAGATTTTAACCAAAACAAAAGGATTTCCAAGGGATTTCTGTAGAAAAAAATAATAGTTTTTCAAGCAAGGGTGCACATGATTTTGTAGGGGTGAATAGATAACCTTTCAATATAGCCCCTGTGTATGGCTGCCTTGCACCCCATTTCACTGCCATTGTGCCAACAAATTGTGATAAATCTCTATCAAAGATATATCTTCCAACGTTTCAGGAACAAGTGAAACAAGTTATTGTAAGCATCTTGCTTTGACAGCTAAAGATATGGGCATGAGGTATTACTTTGAAACCTTCCTAATTTTCTTTCCAAATCAATTTTGGATTTTTTCTTCATAGAACCTCTCAATAATAGCTAAAACTTTTCAGATTTCGAGAGTTTTTTTATGCCAAATTCGTATAAAGCACCCAAAATTTAGTCTAGATGCAAAGTTTTATTATCCTGGTGCTTGTATCAATTTAACGTGTGTTCAAAGTTAACGATTTTATGGGGGCTTAGACCAAGTGTGGTAAAAAGTTTTAGGTCAAGTTTTAAGTCAAAGCGTAACAATCAGGAACTTTGAACGCTCATATATTTAAGAATAAAGCAAAATTTTGTACCTAGACTAAGTTTGAATGTCTAGACTAAGTTTTGGAAGCTTTATACGATTTTGCATATCTTGTGATTTCGAAAAATTTCAATGCTATTGGCCATTTACCGAAGAAGTCTATAAAAATGAAAGTCTGATGTTTTACTTGCTCCTTTTTCCAGAGCTGTCATTGTCAACAACCGTGGCCTAGGGAAAGACATCTTGTTGAAGGTGAATAGTTTTTGAGTTGTACAAAACTACAGAATTGCGATAAACAGCGGAAACATTGTGTGACACTCCTCAGAGTATGAACGTCAGAAACAGACCAAAACAATAAATTAAGGTGGAGTTTATACCCAGATGCAGCTTGAAATGCACCAATCAGAAAGAGAAAATGAAATTGGCATTGTGTTTTAAACACCAATAAGCTGGTGGGATACAGCGGGAAGACCAATAGAATTATTTGAAGAGTCCAAGTGAGAAAACGAACTCTTTCTGTCTACACAGAACCGGTATTTTTGGTTTTGTGGACAGATTCCAAAACGCCAAGATGAAACGAGGATCTAGCCTTGCCATTTATTCGAAAACAATCCTCGTTGTAGTTTTCCGCACACATTGGGTGATCTAGTAAGTGTTGTCCTATGGCAGAATCATGCTTAAGGATGGGTTGTTGCCTAGAGTTGCGGGGTGGTTGCTCCCTTTGCCGAACGTTGTGGTGACGAATGGTGAAGGTATTATAAGTGGAATTATCAGATTAATTATAAGACAACTATTATAAGACGAATGTTGAAGGTATTACTCATAACATACAAATGAATATTTTAAAAATCTAATCCCCGATCTTTTGGCATATTTGATGGTAATCGAATATTACTTTCATACTTCTAGACTCCCAGGACATTTTGTGGCAACAACACAGAGGATTTTAAGTTCGTTTTGAAGCAACTTGCATCAGTCTACCCCAAGTCCCCCATATTTGGGATTGGTGTTTCGCTAGGAGGGTAAGCAATTTTTCTATTTACGTTTTATTAGTTTTGTCAATTACTTTAGTCATTTTGATGCCATATTTATTTATCTCTTCATTTAATGTTGTATTCATTTGGCATCTATCGTTATTTTTTATTTCATCTTCATTAGCATCTTTCAGCATCGTTATTAAGTCATTAGTTCCTTCATTTCATACGGTATTCATAAGCATCTCCATTTTATACCGTATTCATTAGCATCTTCATTTAATACCGTTTGCATTAGCATCTTCATTTCATACGGTATTGATAAGCATTTTCATATCATACCGTATTCATTAGAATCTTCATTTCATTCTATAATTAGCATCTTCATTTCATACCATATTCATCAGCATCTTCATTTCATATCTTTTTCACAAGCATCTTGATTTTATATCGTATTCATTAGCTTAGCATCTTCCTTTCATACCATGTGCATTTAGCATCTTCGTTTCATACCCTATTCTTTTGCATCTTCATTTCATACCGATTTCGTTAGCATCTTCATTTCATACCATATCCGTCAGCGTCTTGAGGTATACCTTATGCACCATAACCATTTTCTTTTTTCTTCACTTCTAGATGCATCATGACACACTACCTAGCTGAACTAGGAGACGCACCAACTCAAATGGTCGGTGCATTCATCATCTCAGTTCCATGGAACTGCTTTTCTTCTACAACATCATTGGAAAAACCAATAAACTGGCTTCTCTTCAACAGACATTTGACGCAGAAGTTGCTGAAATTAGTTGAACAGTAAGTTCAGAATTAAATTTGTAACTTATGCCCATGTAATCTTTTTCGAAGAGGCCTGAATCGGTGCGACATTTTCTGGAAAACGGTAAACATTGCCAGCAACGGCTGAAATTACGGTCATTTCAGCAGATGTGATTGAGCTAATTTTGCGTCAAGTTCACGATTAATTCAAATAAAAGTGAAAGAATGGCTTCAAATCCCACATTCTACACAAGGCGGCATTTAATGAAGTGTTTTCCTGTTGTGTGTTGAGTTGCTTGCAATTTGTTTCCTTAATTTCTGCAGAAATTTTCAACTTTTCTCTCTTTGTCTTCCATTATTCGTGAGTTTGAAGAAAAATTTGCTGCACTACCTCTCCTAAAACGACCACAATTTCGGTCGTTGCATGCGGAGAGATTCTCTCACTTGAAATATCTACCACTTTCCAGAAAACTGTTGCGCCGACCCATACCTCTTTGAAAATATCTATTGGGAAATTCAGTTTTTATGCTTTAAACTCTAAACATGGTTGCAAATAGAAGTATTTTCTCATATCTTCATTCAATGTGTATAAGTCTGTTGTGTCGCCATATCTCTGATCGTTTTTTATTCAATTGTCTTCTTTTATTTAGTTTGATGGTGGTCTCCTCTCTCTGTCGTATTGGTCGAAAGTTTTATTCTAACAATTCCTTCGACTTTATTTTAGGAATGTGCAAGTCTTTGAGCAACATCTTGGCAACCTACCATATGAGCTTGATCATGTTATGAAGGTAAAAGACGTCTCATTCTTTATATTTTGCTTGAGGTGATTCGAATCGACTCGAATTTACTTTATTTGGCTTTGCTAGGCTTGACTGGGCTTGGCTTGGCTTGACTTTGATTGGCTTAGCTTAGCTGAGCTGAGCTGAGCTGAGCTGAGCTTGGCCTGGCCTGGCTTGGCTGAGCTGAGCTCGGCTTGGCTTGGCTTGGCTTGGCTTTGATTGGCTTAGCTTTGCTTGGCTTGGCATGGCTTGGCTTGGCTTGGCTTGACTTGGCTTAGCTGAGCTTGGCTTGGCTTCACTTTGCCTGACTCGACTCGACTTGACTTGACTTGACTTGACTTGACTTGACTTGACTTGACTTGACGTGACTTGACTTCACTTTGCTTGACTTGAGTTGACTTGGCTTGGCTTGGCTTGACTTGGCTTGACTTTACTAGACTTGATGGACTTATCTTCACTTAACCTGACTTGAAGATTACGCTTTCGAAGGGGTATACACAAAAATGGATAGAAGATTTGGGCATCCTTAATTTGTAGACTCAATTAATTCATTTGTTCTCCATTTTAGGCCAGGTCAATTCGTGAGTTTGACGAGCGTTTTACGAGCCGGACCTTTGGATACAAAGATCATGTTGAATATTACAGTGCTGCAAGTCTTGACTCTGCAC
Source organism: Chrysaora quinquecirrha (assembly GCA_014526335.1). Lineage (NCBI taxonomy): Eukaryota > Metazoa > Cnidaria > Scyphozoa > Semaeostomeae > Pelagiidae > Chrysaora > Chrysaora quinquecirrha. The sequence continues at coordinate 3,951,116 of JACTAT010000010.1, forward strand.
CTTTGGAAAACATCAAAGTTCCAACTTTGTTTCTTAATTCATCTGATGACCCATTTGCCCCTGGAAACAGTAAGTAACCTAGTTTATCAAGTTTCGTTGTTCGTCTGAAGTTGCTGTTGCGTTTTGGCCTAATCCAGCTGGTTTGTGGTGTCAAAAGAACAGCGAGGTCGGAGTGCGAGCCCCAGCTACGGTAATGTCACAGCCAGGGTCGTGGTCTCCGTCAGTTAACCTATAACTGAGATCTAAATAAACTGGTGCTAAATACACCATTTCACCTTCATCGTCTAGTGGCCACGAGAGGGAGAATCCGATTATCTTCAAAGCTTTGTTTCCACTAGATGGAGATTATTACGTGCCTTACAATAACGCTTTGCTGTTTGACACCGAATACAATTTTTTACAAGAACAGTTTTATAAGAACACGAGCCTTGATTTCGCCCAGGTTTTTCAGAACAGGACATTTTCAGGTGTGTCACGTCGCCAGGACAGATAAAAACTGGTAGGTGCAGCCGCGGGTTTATCCAGTCAGACTACCGTATCCTAATAAATTGAATCCGCAAGAAAATTAACAAAACTTTCTTAATCTTAGGTATTCCGATGGACGTCATCAAAAGAACCCTCGATTAGCCATGATTCTGACGAATTACGGCGGCCATATTGGATTTACGGAAGGGTTCTTTATCAAAAGCAGATCACTTGTGGAAAACACCTTCATGCAGTTCGCAACGGCTCTTGGGATAGCAGGAGACTCATCATCAGATTGAGGTTTGATTGTCAGTTGAGAACTTGGGTGAATTCGGTACAGTTTATAAATTGACGGGACGTTATTTGGGGTTTGTGGCTCGGGTTAGGCCCTGTACAAAGTTAAAAACAAGCTGCTTTAATAAGTAAAGAACAACTTCAATAAAAAAGGACTCTTAGTTTGATTAACCTTAAATAACTAACTATAGCATAGAGTGAGATTTACTAATGATATAGTAGCTGATATAGTGAGAAAACAAGAATGCCTGCCGAACTTGAAGCCCTTTGTGACTCAACTGTTGCACATATTTTTTATAAGAAACTATAAAATTGGCCCAGTTTTACTGAAAGTTTCTTAAATTTTTGGATTTTAAAAGTTTCTTACGAGCTTTTTAATATCTATATTGGCAACCTGGTTATTGTTTCATCTAAATTATATTTTATTAAGGTGGAAAGTTTCTTAAGTAGGTTTTTCCGCTACTGGAGTTTCTTAATTTTGATTTTAATTATGACCATTCGACAGTCTGGGCTTAAAAAGAGTTACTTATAAAAAAGTACATGTGATAATGCAAGAACACTTGAACAGCTATCATCTTATATAGTAATCTTTTATCGAAACACATCGTAAGCGAAAAAAGAACGAAAACATTTGCTATGTAGACGTTTTTGGAATTTGGAAAGTCTGGTGAAAACAGAAGGTTATCAAAAATATACGCCCTTAAAGTCTAGCCTGAATTGCCTCTTGGCATATTGATATAATTCCTACTCTTTTTCCATTGGAAAGCTTGAATATTGATTTAAAATTAAAAAAAATTCAGGTTGCTGCTTTTTCAGTTGTATATATGAAATATTTTTGCCTCAACTGCATTATACATTTACGCTTTTTTATTTTGAATTTAATGATCTAACACAATGTATACATCTCTTGATTCTTATAATTTAACTTCCTATAACTTTTCGCTGGTTTATTTTGTATTGCGTTGTTGTGAAATGAGGTTGATATCTGGGGGAAATTTACTTTTTTTCTGAGTTGTGACTTCGCGATTGCGTTCCTGCCCTAAAAGCCCTTTTATCGCGTCCCTCTACCGTGGCCAACAAGTGTCATGCACGTTTAAAAAAGTACTTGCACGTTTAAACAACAAAATGCAAATCTTTAAGGCTCTTTTTATCTTACACACTTTTTTATTTATAAGGAACCTACCTCAAGGCCTAGTTCTTAAAATTCCTTATTTTTGGACCTCTTTTGGGGCAATTGCAGTTCCAAAAGTTCCTTAATAGTTCCTTAATTTTAACTGCACATTCAGTTTCATAATAATAATAGAAAGTCACTTGTATGTAAGCAAAGCTCGATACTACTCAAGGAAACATTTGATACATGCGTTACGTACAATTTATGTGATTTTCGACCTCAAATGAATGGAACCGGCTTTCTAATTCTTGATTATTTGCAGTGATAAAAGCATTCAACATTGAAAAGTTCCTTATTGATTTTCTCTTTAGTAGTATAAGTTCTTTAAATTTTTGGGCCTTCTACATGTAGGTTCCTTATAAAGTGGTTCTTTTTAAAAAAAAAGCGTGCATTAAATAGAACAGAATAGGTCATCAAAGCCATCCTTAGTTCTCCAAAACCCTTAATCCCCGCGAACCATAAGGGAAATCCACCTATCGTTCTCCAAATAAACCCTACTGATTGATGGGAAGTACACAAAAGTGACACGACAATTCACGCAAAGTTTTTTAAACCAGCACTGTACTGCGAAGGGTTTCTACTTCATGTTCGGGTCAAGATAACCGCGTGAATTAGATTTCAAAGCTGCTCAAAACTTGTCTCTATGAACAAAAGTTGAACAGGCCTTGTAACTTTTTATAATTGACAAGGAAAAGTTCTAACATAATTCAAGTGGGTTTAGTGTGTTGTAAAAGGAATGGAATGCTTACATTAAGTTACAGTATAGTTAAACTAGGTAACAGTGTACAGTAGTACCATGACAGCTGAGTAGTTGACTACAGACTTTGGGTGGGATCTAGATGATATTGAATAGAAATCATAGAAATTGTCTTGATCTGGTCAATCCTGGGGGGTTCACCTCCACTCTACCCCCTCTGCATTGCATTTGGCATCCTATCTCTATGCTAATTGGTTGAGAAAACAAAAGACTGAAAATGGCGCTGACTGTTAAAGAAAATGCAAAAATAATGGTTTTGGGGCTGTAAGAAAGTAGAAGCTAACGAAAAGCAATTCCAATAGCTAGGGTAAAGACCTAAACCAGGACTAACCATGAGACTAAGGACGTTATCTTTTGAACCTCAAAAACCTTACGAATTTTGAAAACAGACAGCTTCCAAAAACAGAATCCAGGAATTCTGGAAATCTAAAAACTTTCGCGCCAAAATAATTGCTTGCCTCGTCCCCAGACCCATTCGTGGAGTGTCTCCTGGCAACTGGTAAAATGGAAGTCTGTTTCGAACTTGAAACCGTGAATCTCTCGAAAGTCTCGGAAACCTCGTGCTTTTGATGACAGAAGGTTTTGGAGAGCTCCAGGGCTCAGAAGTTGACTTCGAAAAACACAAATTCCGAAAACAGAAGGCTACCGAAAGAAGGAGTGGTTTAGAACACGCCCTAACCCCCCTAACAAAAGTTCACGGTGACATTTCTATTTCGGAAATAAATTAAGGATATTCTTAAGTAGGTCACAGAATATAAATCTATAAGTATGGTTGTCGTGACCCGTGTGGTGCACTCTGAAGCCAGCATTGGCACAGTTAGGCGACCACTTTTTTATGGAATTTAACCTTACCCTAACAGTTATCGTGCAGGAAAAACAGCTTAGAAAACTTGTATTTATGTCAAATATTTTAGCTTTTCTAAGCAGTCGTAATGAAGGTTGAATGGGATCAGAGTCGCGTATTCTGGTATTAGAGATTTTAACAAACAATAGGCCTTCAAAATTTGCATGGTCTGCTTTAGGTTTATTTCTTTATGAGTTAAGAAGCACGTTGGTGCTTGGAGATGGAATAAAGAAACAAAGCATAGAATTTGTTTGGGATTTTATGCGAGGATAAAGACAACTAATTGAGGTATTGTGTGTGGATTCTTGAAGAGAAAATATTGGCGATAACTCAGCTGATAGATCACACAGACAAAAGGTCACAAAGCCACAGATAAGAGGACGAAACTTCTTGAAAATCTAAACAACAAGAATATAGTTGGAAAATAAACATGATGGAGTCGCTCTTTGCAACTTCGGTAAAACGAAGCTACGCGTGCAGCGGCTGGATTTTGTCCATCGCACTCCTGACATGTGGAGTTGCCCTAATGGCAATTAGCGTTCATTGGGATTTGTTTACATCGAATGATAAAGTTTTTTACGAAATTGTCGATGATTCCAGGAATGTTATTGGGGTTAAAAATACAGTTGCTCTTCTATGGTCTTGCTTTTTGGTAAGTTAAGTGACCTGGTAATGTTCTTAACTGACCGACCATTGACAATAGAGATACCTAGACTGACTTTTTGAGTATTTTGGTTCGAGTGGCAAATCACTTTCCTTAGAAGTGGACGAGATTTTTGGGATTTTCACAAAAGAACAATAGAATTTCATGAAAATTATTAAAGGATTTTCAAAATAACAATAGGATTTTTCAAAAAGTGGACGAGATTTTTTGGAGTGATTTGCCCCTCGGTCTGGTTGATGTGCAGGGCCGTCCCGACAAAATTTTTCAAGGGGGTGTGACCGTCTCGATTTGCCGACTAGAGTCCAACTGAAAGCACCTTTTTTGACGGCAACAAATGGGCTTATGAGGGTACTTAAATTTTGATGGACACGATTAAAACGGGCACTGTGGTAGAGCATAAGCCGAAGGCGCACGCCGCTAGGGGGTCCGACGGCATGCTCCCCGGAAAATTTTGGAAAAACCTGAAGCTAGAATCGCTCTAACGGCCTTTTCGGAACTCTTAAAATGCAATTTTCTTTAAACTCTATCGTGGAATTCATACGGAATTCATATGGTCTTTGAGTGGTACAAAACTTCAAAATTGTAGTCAAAAGCCAAACCATCTTAGCACGTCTGAATTCTAAACGCATCCGAAAGATTGACAAATATTATTGCTTGCTATAGAGTCTAATTGATACTGCATTACAGTACATGCAATGAATAGATCTATAAATTTGTTGCTCTGGTGCATCGGGGTCGGTGAAACGTCGAAAATGGAAAAATATGGCATATTCTGGAAACTTTTGATTGTATAACTTTATAACTTTGATCTGTAGCATGGAAAATTGGAAATCAATTATTGTAAACTTGGTTTGGTCGGTCCTCCCTTGTCAAGCAGATGTTCCATGCTTTTTCACTAGTTCTGTTTAATTTCCCATTGATGTTCCCAAGCCTTTACTCTGTATAAATGATTCATGAATGCATAAAAGATTGATTTCACCGACTGAAACTACTGATTTGCCGACTGGTCCTTTTTCCAGGGGGGTGTCTCACCCCCAACACCCCCAATGTAGGGACGGCCCTGTTGATGTGGTGAGCGCTATAAAGAGAAGATGACCCCTAAAAATGGGAGCGGGAACTTCGCGATCGGAGATAGCCACGCTAGGGAATGACAGACTTAAACAGCTAAATGTTTTCCCGTTTATCATAAATAAAAGAATTAACTACCTCGGGAAAAATGTTTACTAGAAAAACATTTATAAGACAAACATTTAGGACTGTTTAGTTTCAAAGCGTCTGGAGGATGGTAAGTTGTTTTCCTTTTATGGGGACCGGGGAGGGGGTAGAAAAATCTGCAGAATTTGTTTGAAGGGATATTGTCTATCATTGTTCAAAGTCAAACAGGATGCGTAAATTTTGGTCTTTAGCTATCTCTTCTGAGTTCTGAAAAAGTACACTTCGGGAGGAGCAATTTTTCTGCGAAGTTTGCAAAGTGCAAAATCTTCCAGCTCTGGAGTCAGTCTAATTTTGAGCCGGCAAAAACGGTAGCCTGGGTGCTAGGGTAAGTCTACCTGCGTGCAGTTGCAAACCTCTATGAAGGTTACCTCCTTCGTAGAAGCTTGAGTCTGCCCGCAGGCTACAAAAACGGGCTTTCGATCTCTCAGAAACATTGACGAAAAAGAACTAAGAAGAGGAAAGGTCCGGTACAGAACACACCCAAAATACTATCCCTTTAGATAACTCAGACTGGGTTTGCTTCAGCGACAAGAGTGAAGTTTTAGATTTATTTTCTGATTTTCTCTTGTAGCTCTGGCCATCATGTATTGTTGGAATGGGTTTAGCTTGCGTTAGGAAAAAAAGCGTCGTAAGTATTTCTAAGTTATGGATGCTGAATGTATTTGAAAAGCAAGAAATTTGGTTATTTTTCCGTTCGAACCCCATCTATTGTGGTATGCCACTTGTGAAATGTGGAAAAATCTATCCTGACTCTGTCATGGTTTTCATCTGTTTGCCATACACAAATAATGTATGGTGCTGAAGAAGGCTCAACATAGCCGAAACACAAGAAGCAAACGGGAGGAGAGTCATGGACTGTGTGACTTGGAGAGTTACTCGGTGATTTAATTGAGCTCTATAGCTTAGTGGAAACGTCGTTTGCTCTCTGGTCATGCTGTCCAGCTTCGAGTCCCATCTATTGTAGACTTGCCACAAGTCTATTTCTTTATTTCCTTCTCTTAGGATCCACGATTCCATGACAGAACAAAGGAGAGTGCGAGAGAAATGACTCAATCAATTTCTCTTTGTTCTGACATGGAACCGTGGATCCTAGAAGGAATCAAGAAATAGACTTGGGCAAGTCTACATCTATTGTGGCATGAAAATTGTGAAAAAATCTATTATTTTTCCGTAGATGGTTCTTCTTATCACAACAGCCGCCATAGCTTGTATTGGAAGCATAGTTTCAACAGTAAAATCCCAGAATGTTTATCGAGAAATCCAGGAATTAACGGGTGGAGATAGAGGTGATTATGATGATGATCGCTGTGAGGACAACTCCTATAATGATATCAATTACTGCGAATGTGAAATAAAGCATGGACAAATGCCAAACGAGACAAGAATTGCGAGATTTCAAGGTACCGTATACTTATCGTTGAGCATCGGTATATTCTCAAACAAACAGACATACACGCAGTTTATTTTATAAGCAACTGCTTATAAGCAACCAAGATGTAGAAGGCCTAAAAGTTTAACCAACGTATAGTACCACAGGAAAAAAACCTAAGCAACTTTTTAAATTTTTGATATTTTTATCACTGAAAGCAATCCAGGATTGATCAGCATAGAAGCTATTTCCATTCATTTGTCGTCAAAACTCGCATATTATCGGAGTGCTTCTCGCTAAGCGAGGCATTTTATTGAGGGGTTTGCGTTTAAATTTCAATTCAAAGTCTCTAATGGTAACAATATCAGCGGGGAGAAATAATTTCAGTCATTTTATGTGCAATGTTAGATTTTGCTGTTTTTATAGCCTCTACACTATTCTTAGGGCAAAAAGATACAGTTAAAATTGAGCAACTACTAAGCAACTTTTGCTACTAAAAGGTGTCCATCAAAGGTCCAAAAATAATCAACGTTTTGAACTAGGGCTGAGCAAAGTTGCTTATAAAAACTGCGTGTATAGAAACTTACGCTGAACACCACAAAATAACATCACCTTCTTTTTCTTACAGTCAATAAATGTGAAGACGTTGAGAAGATATCAAAAAGAACATTTTTATTCTTCGTTTTGAGTTTGATGGCATCTTGTCTCAGTGCCGCTTTGTTTCTAATGGCAACGTTTGCTTTCTGTTCGCCAAGCGAGGTAAGGATCGCTTAAAAACTGTGTTTATGGTGCCTGCTGTATAGAGGTTGTTCATAATGCCCCCAGTGATCAAGTGCTTAATCTTTCAGGCCCGGATGGGCCATATAGTCCAATTCCAGTTCTACCTCCATAGGGGGAGAATTTTGAAAATTTTATATACATGTATCCTTATTTACCCTCTCTTGATGCTAGAAACGTCATCGAAGACTTCAATTTTTTTCTCGAAGCAAAACATTCTGGGCCTGAAAGGCCTTAATACTCTCATATAGGAGTTGCAGATTTATTAAATCACAAGTCATTACGAAATTTTTCATCATTTATACTTCTAGCATAACCTTCTAAACCAACGCCAACAACAACAACAGCAAGATTACAACAGCATTAAGTCACCAGATCAGTCCATGAACTACAAACAAGAAATTGGCTTCAGCAACCCAATATTCGCCCATTGCAATGACGGAGGACAAAAGAAAACGGTGTTTTGGTACCCCTACTCAGGCGCACCAGATTCAGGGAACCAAAATGCGAATGAGAAACTGCAATACGCTGATCAACAGAACAAAAACTATGTAACTTGTAGTAGATTTTCTAAGAATAGACTGGCCTGATTTGGAGGTTTTCAATTTATAAACAAGGTAGCCCTTTATCAAGTTCACATCTCTACTGACGAAGGGCACAGCTCCTTACGTCTAGTTATATCTACCTCTGGCGAATTAATATTTGAATACTCATATTATTCCGTTTTATGTAATTTTCAGGTTGTTCTATCCGACGTTTTATGATGCTATTTGACTGCAAACTGTAGCAAGTTCTATCTAAATGTATAATTGTTTTGGTACTCTTTAAATGTCGTATATTTCTTCCTTTGGTACCCTGACAGTTATTATTTTGTTCAGCTGTTTTTTCTTTAGCATTTTTCTTTCATACTTTTATACTGTAATCATCAGCACGTGCATTTAATACAATATGCATCGGTATATTTACTTCACACTGCATTCATCAGCATGTTTATTTCATACTGCCTTCGTCACTATGTTCATTTCATACTGCATTCGTCAACATGTTCATTTCATACTGCATTCGTTAGCATGTTAATTTCATTATGGATTCTTCATCATCTTTATTTCATACTGTATTCATCGGCATGTTCATTTCATACTAGATTCGTCAGCATGTTAATTTCATTCTGTATTCGTCAGCATGTTCATTTCATACTGTATTCGTCAGCATGCTCATTGCATACTGTATTCGTCAGCATGCTCATTTCATACTGTATTCGCCAGCATCTTCATTTCATACTGTATTCATCTGCATGTCGTTTTTCAAACTACATTCGCCAGCATGTTTATCGCATGCCAATTTTTGCATTTTCATTTCAAACCCCATTAATTAGAGCGCTTTTGCGTAACGTAAGGCGTAAACGGAAAGCCAACAGCGGCTACTAGATCATATAGTAAATACATTCTATCTAAAAGGGGGTGGCATTCAAAAACACGCTTAATTTGAGAGACTTTAAGTCAAGATATCAAGGTTTCTAGCTTTGTACACCAATCATACATTACTCTATGATAAACTTCATAAATATATCTAAGTCCTATTAGGCCCAGTTCACGCGCCGAAATTATGCCGCAGCAAATTTAAACCGAGCTATGAAAAAAGTCAAAGTGTCACTTCTATTCGGCATAACCGGAACATAACTGTGAAGTATGAAACCAATACCGAAGCCAGGAGCATTTCGCTCTTCGAAAAGGTGTACGAGATTCCCGTTCAAACAAAAGGATTTCCAGGGGGGATTCCTATGAAAACAATAGACATCTCAGGGAAGAGTGTATGAGATTCCAAGGAGTGAATTGCCCCTCGTTCCGAATAGAAGTTAATTCTAACTGCGCCGCTACTTCAGCAATTTTGCCGCATAAAATGCCTTAACTGTACCTTCAACTGATTTAACTACGACTAATGTATCCACAGCCGCTGCTATGGCGGAGTAAGGGCAAAGATAATTGTTCACAACTGAATTAAATTAACTGCCGGATAACTTCGACGCATGAAATAGGCCTTATTTTCAATAAATTAATTTTTGAAGAAAAACTCACCTAATCCTGACAGTAGAATAAAAACTCGTAATTTACAAGATTGGTTCTGTGTTATTCCAATCCATGGATGCATTTTTCCATTTTGTTCGTATGCAATGTTCCAAAGGAGGCACAAGGTCATCGTTATGGTTATCGTTCTGATCTTCTAGATCTGCAATAAGATTAAAAAATTAAAAATCTTATTCTTTACCGTAAATCTACGAATTGCCCCCCCTTGGATAAGCCCTCCCCTCGAATTAGCCCCCACCATAGAGCGAGAAATAATTAATAAGCCCCCCACCACTAGAATAAGCCTCAAAGCCTGATATGTTGGTGCTGGCCTTTTGAGTCCATATTGGTACTTTATCGAGTTATGACAGAAAAATGCATTCTCTAAGTTGATGATAAATCATGCCTTTGCGAGTAGTTTTATAAGCCCCCTCGTTGAGCTCCTTACCTTGTATAAGCCCCTCCAAAATAATGAAAATAATTACCCTCTATGAATGTAAAATAAGGGCTAATTCGAGGATTTACGGCACATGGTTTCCCATTGGAACAATCGTGATAATTCGATCAAGGGACTGTTTACATTGAGGTGGGTCAGCCTAATTAGGCGAGCTGGCTCAGTTAGGCGAGGTGTTCCAAAGCGTTTACCTGGAAGGAGGAAAGTAACTCGCCGCTCTCTCCAGCCTGGTCAGCGGGGCTAGCCTTCCCAGCAAATTATTTAAGGAGTCTATGGATATTGACTTTCGTGTCAAAATTTTTTATGCAGAGAAGATAGCAACGTCGTCGTCTTGAGACAAAGTGTCAATTCTATTTGGCATAACTTGGAATATAACTGCGACGTATGGAACCAATACCGAAGTTAATCCTAACTGAGCGAATACTGCACCACTACTTCAGCAGCTCTGCCGCATAACACGCCTTAACTGCACCTTCAACTTATTTAACTTCGGCTAATGTATCCACACCAAGCCTCAATCCAGCCTGGTCAGCGGGGCTAGCCTTCCCAGCAAATTATTTAAGGAGTCTATGGATACTGACTTTCGCGCCAAAATATTACGCAGAGAAGATAACAACGTCGTCGTCTTGAGACAAAGCGTCATGGCGAATGAGAATATGAATATTCAGTTGATTTTGTAAATCATTGCACAGTAAAGTCTCTTCTTTGCCCTCTTACTTCAGCTTCAAGGAGGGAGAGGCTAATTCAAATCAAAGACAGGTGCCAATTTGAAAGAGAGAGGCTATTCGAAATGGGGTGCTTATTAGAAAATTCAATCTCTGAAGGAGGGGCTTGTTTGAAAGGTAGCATGCGCTCAGTCTCGAATTGCCAAAATCTGGTTTGATCAGTTTGAGTCTGAGCACATTCCATCGAAAGGAGGCTTATTGAAGATGGCAGCTTTCTCGAGAGAGGAGGTGGAGGGGCTAAAGTGAATTATTAATTCAGCTTACCAATTGTTAATCTTATTTCTTCATCTTGCCGCGCAAGTCCATCGTAATAATACAAATCAAAATGTTTCTCAAGGTTCCTTTAAACAAAAAAGATAATTGGTTTTCTATTAATGCGTAGGGTAGTTTTTTAGTGGAAAAAATTATAATTGCGAGAAACAGGGGAAACATCTCTGGACATAGCAACTTTCAAGCTTTTTTTGTCTGACACTCCTCAGAAGAAATTGTCAGAAAAGATCGAAACATTTGATTGACAACCCAAACTGTACAGAAAGTTACAGCGAGGATAGTTTTCGAATAATTGGCAAAGCAAGATTTTTGTTTCATTTAGGAATAGTTTTTGAGTGGTATAAAACATCAAAAAGTATGAAACAGTGAAAACAGTTTTGAGAGGGGGAGTTATTAGAAATGGAGGGGAGGGCTAAATGGAACAATTTGTTCCATGTTTCAGTTTTGGAATCTGTTCACATCAAAACTAAAACGGCTGGGTCTGTGTAGACAGAAAAAGCTAGTTTACTCACTTTGACTCTTCAATCAATTCTGTTGACCTTCCGGCTGTATCCTACAAGCTGATTGGTGTTTAAAACACAATTCCAACCAGCTTCACTTTCTGATTGGTGCATTTCGATCAGCATCTGGGTGTAAATTCGGCCTTAGTCAATTGTTTCGGTCTGTTTCTGATGTTACACTCTGCGGAGTGTCAGGGGAAAAAAGCTTTTTAGTATGTCCAGAGAGGCTTGCACTGCGTCTCATAATGCTAAAGGAATTGGTGGGGAGTATTAACAAATAAAAACTATTGGAAGATTAAATACCTGCTTTGAAGGAGTCTTGCATTTGTTGAAAAGAGTGTACTAAAGTGACTTTCACTACAAACTACCCAGATCGGGTATTTCGGCGTTTTATAGTTATTCCAACCTGAAAATGAAAAGAAATCCTTGATAGATTTCACAGCTTCTTATAAAAAACAACTCTATAAAGAACCTATATGTAGAAGGTTGAAAAGGTAAAGAACTCATACTACTAAAGATGAAATCGCTAAAACGAACTTTTCCATTTTTGAATAGTTTTATAACTGCAAGCAATCAAGAATTAGGAAGCCGGTTCCATTCATTTGCAGTCAAACTCACATAAATTGTATGTTAAGCATGTATCAAATGTTTCCTTGAGTAGTTTCCAGCTTTGCTCACATACAGTTGTCTCTTTATAATAGTTATGACACTAGATGTGCAGTTAAAATTAAGGAGCTATTAAGGAACTTTTGGTACTACAACTTAATCAAAAGAGGTCCAAAATAAAGAACTCTAGGAACTTGGCATATAACCTATATACAGCTACTTGAAAAATTTTTGCTCTGGATTTGTTCTTTTTGTATTAAACTTCATGCATACTAATTTTATATTTTGCTTCTCAGACAATAGCTGAGAAAAATAGGGGGCAAAGTCAGCCCCTCTCAGATTGAGAATATTCTAAAGCGCCCAAAAACGTAACTCTAGGAATACAGCATTTGGTACCGTTATATCACTTACTGTGCAAGATCCATAATGTTCAAATAAAGACAGTAGACCAATGTCAGGTTGCTTGTCAATGCCTTTTAAAACGGACTAAAAGATAAGGAAAGAAATCAATGGCGAAACAGGGAAGAAAGATCATTAAAAATGCAATGGCAAGACAAAATAATCACTCAGATACTGAGGGAGCAATCTTATTTTCTGTTGTAACGAGGTCTACAGAGGTGGCATTGCCGAGTGTTCGTGGCCTTCGGTTCACGATCGGTCCGAATCACGTCTGCCGGTACCACAAGCCTTCAGTCAACACAGCTGTCCAAACTTTCGAGGTTTGTTACTGAGTACCCAGGGTATCCAGGGTAGCCAGGGCATTCGTTCTAGAATACCACATCAATTTACGCATACAATTTTTCAAATTTTCCGGAGGTGCATGCCCTCGAACCTCCCTGTTGCGTCCGCTCCCGGTTGCGTCCGCTCCACTTAAGTACGCCCAACCCTCCTGGAGCACATGTAGGCAGGTATTGCATTAGCTCTGCATATGTTGCTTTACAATAAAAGTCATCATTATACTAACATAAATGTGACTTTACCTTCGAACTTCCACCAGAATCCAATTCAATCGTTCCATCAAAAACATTCGATACAGGTTTGCCAGTCAAACATAGATTTACTAGCTCCTATAATAAAGAAGCAAATTCAATATCAAGCAAAATTACGGTGTTAATTGAAGAAAACACAAACACGGTAAATTTACTTACTTGTGTACAGTAGCCATGAGCACCAATCAATGTTCCATTAGGCTCATCCATATCGGACTGTATTCTGAAAAGACAGAAGGATTATAAGTATCTATCATTGGTGTACAGCTGTTGTGGGAACAGCTACTTCATGTAAATTTGTATGTATGTCTTCTAGCATGTCATGATCTTTCATTGCCTTCTATCCATTTACGTAAGTACTTGTACGTCATAATAACTAGAACTTTCTGTTGGAACATAGTTGCGTGTATAATTTCTAACTGCACAATAGATGATGTGACTTGTAAATACAACAACTTAGAAATTCTGTAAGTAAAATAGTCACTCAGTACGAAGTCAGTCTAAAGTCAGTTGATCAGACATGATAGATAATCGTCTCTCAAATATCGTCTGACTCCTTGTGTTCTCTGCGCAAACGTAAAACTCAAGCAGCAAAGATCCTGTGCTACGAACGATTCCGAAAACACAGCTGGGGGACTCATCCCACTAGCTGGGGAACCCATTCCTCTAGTTATTTTTTGTCAAGATTTTCGGGGGTTGTAGTCCCCCCAGTTTAGACTCGCTACACAAGTCGTTTGTTATCTGGCTATTGTGCTGAATCGCTGGACCCCAAAACAACAGAGACTAACAGGTTACGTTGCTCCTTTGCTCCTGAGCAAAATACTTGATTTAATTTGTTCAAGATCCAAGTCTTTCTATCTCTTTTTCTTATCATATATCTTTCTATGAGTCATTATATTGAGAAGATCCAAAAGAACACGCCCTACCTTTTGATCCCTCTAGAAAGTATTAATGAATAAACGAACAAGACGCAACCACTACTTGTCTCTTTTTCAAACTGAAATGAAAATAATAAAAAAAATTAAGACCCCGTCTACATTGGAACGGATCCGAGTGGATTCGTCCCAAAAAGGTCATGATAGGCTTTTCGTTTATATGAATGGATCCGTTCCTTTTCGGGAACAGAGTCGCATCATTTTGAACACCCTAGAAAAGTTAATCGGATCCGTTGAAGATCCTTTCCCGTGTAACGGAATGAAATCGTGCCCAAGTCTGTCGGCGAACAATTCCAGAAAGTTGAGCATAATCTACTTCTGCGATTAGTAGACAACTGATTCCCGTCAGTCGCAGTCGACATGAACGCTCTTGCGACCACAATCATCTGTATCCTATAAGTTCTGACTAGTTGTTGATATGTCGACATAAGTTAGCAGTCGCAACTAGTTGGTGTTAGTTCTGTCGTAGCGGAGGTCAACATAAGCCTGGCTTCTTAGGAAATACCGCTTGTCCATCAAAAGTATTGCGACATGGCCAAGTGGCCATAACAAAACTAGCTTCGCAAATCTCAAACGTTTTATCTACTTTTAATCTAATTTACTTTTCTCTTACCTGGCCAATATTCTGAGATACAAATGTCTTCAGATTTTCGAGTTCTTTGAAAGAATAAATTGAAAGCTAGAATGAAAAACCTTTTATTAATCAAGGGAAACTTAACTGCCTAAGGCCCTACCTAAACGAGCAAACATTGTTGGCAAAACATTTGAGATTTGCTTGTAAAACAAATTGCTTGACCGTTTGGCCACGCAACACCTTTTTTATGAAACATTTTTGCTTGCGACAAGCAGAAAGTGTTTCTGAACGTTTTTTAAAACCAATACTTATTAAATCCAATTTGCCAAGCAATGTTTTGCGACGTGGTCAAACGGTCAAACATTTAACGTAAAGGGAAAATCAAATGCTTGACCAACAATGTTTGATCGTTTGGCCAGTGCTTTAGATTTCTTAAATGCCTTAAACCAGCGTTTAATTGAAATTTCTACTCACTGTCTCAGTCAAACCATCAGATTTGTATCTACCACCTCCAATAAACTTCGATTTTATTCCAGGGCTAAAGAAAAGAAAAAGCAGCAGTTAGAAAGCGAATAGGTTAACTACAATGCCAGCCAAAAGTATTGTAACAACTGCACTATTTTCACTTCATTTAATTTGCGAGGGCAAGCTGAAACCCTTCCCCTCGCAAACACCGTTGGCTTGTACCGGCAAATAGTATCCCAAAAGCATCTCTAATTCATTTTATAAATGTTCAGACTGTGGAAGAACAGAACAACACAAAATTGAAAAATATTATGGTGTTCCAACGACTTTTGGCAGGCATTGTAGGGACTCTACGGCCATCTGGTATCAGTTACAGCAAACTGCCTCAACAATTGTTGCAGGGTTTGTAGTGTATTGGTTTTCTTGAAAGCAACACTCATAATGTCTGAAGAACGTATAGTGATACTTAATGGTCCTTATTACGTGACTCACAAAGCGATGCTTTTATCAAATTTACAAAAGCTGAATATTTAAGTCAGGCTTATGCTGACCAATGATACGACAGAACTAAGGCCAACTAGTTGTAACTGCGAACGTATCTCGACATGTCAACAGTGCTTAAGTCGAATGCGACTGATGGAATCAGTCGTCAACTAATCGCAGAAGTAGAATCTGCCCCATTTCTGGAGCTGTACACTGACTAGGTGCCGTCAGAAAGGAACTAGTCGCCAACTATTTGCCAGGGCGCTTAGGTCAACAGGCCAGTTGCGATAAACTAGTTACAAAAAGTCGCCAATTAGCAGTTAGCAACGTAATATGGACATACGCCTGGCTATAGAATTAAACACTTACATGACAAGACAACCAGACTTCCGTGAACCAGCTCTCCAGAGCATTTCAGACAGCGAGTCGGCAAGAGCCATAGTGCGTTCTTTAGGCGATGGTGCTAGTGGTCTAAAATGCCAGAAAAAAATTCAACACGGTTAAAGCCTTCTAGAAAACTAACTTCAAAAGTGTAATATCAGTAGTCTTATAACTCGGAGTCATCTTAGGTACAGTAAATTCTGTGGATCATAGAAATGAGTTTGAAAGAACTATACGCTCCATCGTGGGTTAATGAAGTGAGTTACAATGGTGAATCTCATGCGAAAGACTGCTGTCTGATTCGAAATTGAGAAAAAGAAAAGGCCACTGCATTGCTTGTTGCTTGTAGAATGATTTCTGCGGCAAAGCGATAAATAAAAAAACCAAGCAGGAACACCGTGATATTTTGAAACTACTTGAGTTTGATTCAAACAAAGTCTGCAGGTGTGAAGCCCTTACCTGGAAACGCATTTTAAACAAGTATTTGAAAAGGGTTGGGGGTGAAAAGGTGATGAACACTCAGTCTGAAAATAGGAAACATGCAGGCTGGGATCAGAGAAAACATTCTTTTTCATTTATGTACAAAAGCACGTATAGAACATAGCAAAACAAAATACTGTAAACCTGCTTGATTTAGCATCCGTGCTTTTCTTGAATAATAAATGTTTCAGCAAAGTCGCTTGAACAGCAGCAAGTACTCCACACGGTCCACCCTACGAGTTAAATCAGGCACAAATTAATGTTGATTACCTTACACATTACTGAGTGACCTCACTTAAGTGCTAGTCTCGGTTTCATGAGCGGTAACTTAGACTCTGGTCTATGCCTGATCTTATTTGGTCTTTGTAGCGCATTGGCCAGCGTGCAGGAGCCAAACTAATTACATCTGTGATCGCACAGTTGTAACCTAGACTTATTACACTCGCCGTAGTCTACGCTCCTCAACACTCCACCACCCGCTCTGAGGAAACAGCAATTTTGTTGTTGTAGTTGTTGAAGCTATTTCCGAAAGATTAGGGGGAATGTAGTAAGTCTAGTTGTAACCTTGGGCAAGTTATTCACACAAATGCGTCTCTCTCTACCCAAGTTCACAAATTGGTACCTGATGGATAAACATGAGCGCCATGCGTAGCTACACCCGGATATATATTGCAGGCATCCAAACAACGGGTAAGGTGTAAAGCCGAATGAGTGGTCCTAAGCTAATAATGGATGATTAAACTAAAAGTCCCACATGCCTGGATGCAGCATGCTCAGTGGGCCTAAATTAGCCGAAAAAGCTAGAAAAAACAGCCTACTCAAAATAAAGTAACAACAACAACAACAAGACTATAAAACGGCAATGTGAACCTTTAATTGAACGATTCCATACTCCAGATCAGGTAGATCACAGAATGAGAAGCTCTGATTTTTCCATTCAGAATTAAAACACGTCGTTGATGATCCAAAAATCAAGGTCTTTAGATTCTATGGAGAGAATGAAAAGTCTATTAGCACAAAAGAAATTGTTAGGTAAATAAGTGAAGGGCGACATAGAGAACAAGAAAGGTGTAACTGCTGCAAAACAAAAACGTTCAAAATAACCGCTATTTCAGAATTGAGAAAACACAATTCTTTTCGTAGAATTGGATAATGCATTTATCAATTGGCATTGTGGTATAAGAGGCTTTTCAGGTTGGGGTTCGAGTCCCAGAAATGGCGACTTAACAACAAGAATAGAGGTCTCACTAGTTTATCTACTTGTGAGATTCTAGCGACTGGTACTAAATACCATTTCACCTATTTTTAAGGTGCGTTTTCGGATTTCCGACTCTAAAAACCCAACTTTCTTGAAAAACGGAAGACTTTTGAGATCATCATTTTGACGTGGTGGATATTCAGTACGGTGGGTGGATATCTTGGAGTATGGTGGGGAATATTCAGTGACAGTACGGTGGGGGCGATACATGATACCATCATCTGAATCATCCTAAATCAAACACGGGTGTCAAGTATTGTCTGATTTTGCAACAATTAAAGCTTCATAACGGAGAAGACCCCATGATTGTTGCCAAAACAGGCAAAATTTGACACCGCTGTCTGATTTCCGATGATTCAGTTGATAGCATCATATTTCACCCCCACCGTACTGAATACCCCCCACCGTACTCCAAGATATCCCCCACATTACTGAATATACGCCACGGCAATCACGCTGTGACTCCACCGTACTGCACATCCACCACCGTACTTCAAGATGCCTCCCAACGGCAATCATGGTATCCCCCACCGTATTGCAAAGACATTGCATGGGGTGAAAAAGGTCCAAAAGGAACGCATCCTTATTCATCTTGTTTGCCTAGTTGATGCTAATATGTTAAGTTTTTACCAGCCATGACAAAACCAGTGATATGAAATTTAACTTACAGTTGCGATTTCTAAGGTAATGGGCTTGCAGCTATCATGAAGTTGCTTGATCGATCTGCTCCCAGGCATTTCTAATGCTAAGAAATTGAACAGAGAATTCAGTAAATGCATGACTCAAAGAGAAAAATCAATTTTGATGTATTGCATTATATATATTATATATATAAACTAATTATGATAGAGACTATTAAAGATAAGATGAGGATGTGATGCGACCAGAAGAGGTCTCGAGCCTGTTACCTCAACCTTTGTCTGGTTCAACGTTCTTTAAATGGGGGAAGGGGTAAACTCTAATTTGGAGATTAGCATGCATGTACGTCTGATGGTAATACAGAGTGCGGACCCATAACAAGGGCAAGATTTTGACAATGTAACTCCATTAGCAGGGCATCAACCTGGAAACTGCTGCACTAAACGGCTAATACTGCTTTCACACTGCAAGTTAAACCGGTTTAAAATTAAACCAGGTTTAGGTTTTGCGTTCTGATTAGTCAGTTCAACAAATAGAATAGATTTGATTGGCGGGAATTTAACCTGGTTTGAATAAAGCTGGTTTTGAAGTGTCAGTGTAAAAGCAGTATAAAACTTACCCGCTTCGGAAAATCTTCATTGTAGTATACCCATGACCAGGGAAAAATATAACCGGGCAAAACTTCACAGAACATGACCCATACACAGAGTAATCTGGGCAGGTAAATGTATACCGACCCTTCTATAGGAGTAACTTTCCCGCTACAAATAGCCACAGGATCTTTACTTGTGCGAAGTCGTATACACATGGTATACATTCACATTGAACAAGAAGAGTTAGCTATAAATAATTCACGTGAAAAATTGAATGAATTTCTTAAAGTATACAGTACCAATATTTACTTCAACGTCTCCAGTTGGGAAATCTTCATCGCCTATATCATCGAAAATCATAACATCAGCTGGCTACAAAAATGAGAAAATAATAAACATGAGATGGATAAAGAGTGCGATAAAAGCTCTATAAAGCCCCCGTAGGGCTTAGAGGGCTTACGTTATTTTGGACGTTTCTGACGGGGGTCATATCAGAGAAGGGTTGATTTGAGAAGGGGGCTTAAAATAAAAAGTGGAGCATGTTCTTTTATGCCAGACAAGACCCCGTTTACACGGGATCGGATCCGAATGGATCCGAACCCAAAAGTATTCGGATAGGCCTTGCGTTTACACGAGATCTGATGGATCCGTATACTTTTGGATCCGCTATCCGTATACTTTCGGGATCGCTTTCAGAAGCGATCCAGCACGGTTCTGATTCCACTGAGGTCTCGTGTAAACGGGCTGGATCGGATCCAAAAGTATCCGGAAAGGAACGAGGTTAATAAAATGTAAAATCGAGGGCATTTTAACATGGCAGACTGAAATCAGCTTTGTTTTCTTCGCTGTCAGACTCAAAAAGACATATTTCTGTTCTTTCATGCTCATCTTGGTGTTTGCAGCCTCAAATTTGAAGCAATCGCTTTTCAAAATTGAAAATAAAATTTTACAGCATAAAATCAAGCTGAATTTGCAGTAAAATGATAACTATTGGCATAGCAACTGTGTAGAAACATCTCCTGGTTTGAACGTTTACTTAAATATCTCAAAAGCAAAGCCCTTGCAAGGCTTGTGACTTATCTCACGTCTGTTATTTTCGAATTTCAGGTGCCATTTTAGTTGATAACACCTCTGGTGCGAAGTAAACACAAAGAAAATTTCAGCGGATCCTTTTGGATCCGATCCCGTGTAAACGCGAACAGTTTTGGATCCGATCCCGTGTAAACGCCCGTCGTGTAAAAAAACGGGATCGGTCCCAAATGGATCCGATCTCTATTGGATCCGAGAGGTGCTCGTGTCAAAACGGGGTCTAACAGCAAAATGACGGCAAAAGATTGAGTAGAGTGTTTATTACTCTTTGGCAAAACCCTCTCATTATCACGAACTCTGCGAGTATTCGTGTCATGATTCTGTGTTCTGCCTATATCTCCAAAACTCGAAGAAACTTTGCTGTCAAGGTTGATATCAAAGTTATCGTCAGAATTTCTACCACGATTTGGTTTATATTTCGATGTCTCGTCGCCCGTTATTCTTAAAGCCTTTTCTAGCTCTCTATCCAAGTCCATTTCTCGATTCAATGAGGTTTCTTTTTCTAAATCTTGAACGCTGCCACTTCTGCGTGAAATACTACAACAAAATGAGCCAAACTATCTGAACTGCTAGCAAATAATACAAAATGCTTTTTTCCGATTATTAACTGGAGGGCAAATGATAACAGGCAAAAGAAATGAATATGATAACTAATGTTGTATAAAACAAACAAGCTTGCTTAAGAATACAGAAAATGATCATTCTGATAAACATGGGATAAAAGTTTAGGACTGCAAATTTTGTGTAGAACAGCACGAAAATCCAGGGTGTTTTGTACGAAAATAATAACGAACATCATACGAAAAGAAGATGCTCATTAGCTTAAATGGTGCGAGATGAAGGTACTAAATAATAAGGTATGAAATGGACCTGCTAATGAGTAGGGGATGAGGTGAAGATGCTGGTGGATACGGAATAAAATTCCGTAATATTGTAATGAATACAGCAGGAGAAGATGCTAATGATTGGTAGGAAATGAAGATGAAAGGTAGAGAAAGGGATAAACATGCTAATACCACAAGCAGACAAAAGCTACGAAACTAAAGGCCTGGCTAAACTATGAGACATGTCGCACGGGACATTGATTTCCCCTCAGTGTCTCCCAGTTTAGCCACCTCGGAAACTATGTAGCGCGTGACAAAATTTGTAGCGAGAGACATGCAATTGATTCTGCAGGACAACAGAACGTTTCTTGTCTCCGCGACATGCAATGACTCAGGGGACATGTTGCTCGCTTCTCACTCGCATGTTACCCACTCTGGGAGACACGCCAAATACAAAGTCGCGCGCGACAAGTCTCCTAGTTTGGCCATAGCTGAATAGGTAACGTATATGGTATGAAATAAAATGCTGATGAGCAAGGCAGAACATTTACAAAACGATCATGTTTTCTACAGTCAGTAATTACACTTACTTGGATCTTCTTGGTTTATCATCATTCAAATCATGTTGTGCCTTTTTATTAACACGATCAGAAATGAAGTATTTCACCATGACTTCTATCATCGTTCTTAGAGGGTTTTCAAGTTCCTTGAAAAAGCAAACGCTTATAAGTTTGGAAATAAACAAATTGAGGCTAAAAGCTTGAGTGTGTTTATGTGTGAAGTGAATGGAAGTTCGTTAGTTTGTTATTCTAAGTGATTTATGTTTCATTGGCTTCCTGCATAGCACTAGGTAGTTGTTTGAAGTAGTTATGATGATGATGATGATGACAATGATGATGATGATGATGATGACAATGATGATAATAAAAATGGTGATGATGGTGATGATGATGATGATGACGGCAATGATGATGATGATGATGATGATGATGATGATGATGATGATGATGATGATGATGATGATGATCATAATAATGATGATGATGATGATAATGATGATGATGATAACAATAGTGATCATGATCATGATGATCCTGATGATCGGCAAGTGGGTTTCATAAGTTTTTTTATCCTGAGAAGAAAGCTTAAGAGATGAGAATGCATTTCAAATCTTTCCTTACTTTATTCATCCTCATCATTTTCTCAATCTTCAATTCCTTTGCCAAAACAACTCGATTTCTTATACTGAAAATACAAAGGAATATTCTTAAAATGCAAGAATATGATGCTACTTTGAAATTAAACTAAATAATTTTCAAGAATATAAACTTAAAACTTCACACGAGAAACAGAAGAAAGAAAATAAGTTCTCTACCTATTTTCTGTTCTTGGGAACTCTTCATCTAGTACACGTAAAGATCTTTTAAGACCCTAGAAGAATAAACATGATTTCTAAGGATGCTCTTAAGCTAGACATATCCATTTTGAGTGAGTATTCTCCAAATGAGTATCTTAAAACTATAAAAACAAGTTCCTCTCCAACTTTCCCTGCACTTGAGGGTTCCAACAACGAAAGTCAGCATGCCAAATTCCTTTAATGAAATGAATAAAAAAGGTGCTTTCTATAAATCTGTAGGGCATGGTCGAGACAATTTTCCCAGGGTGGAATCCATGCCGTAATCTCCACGCCGGAGATTACGCCAATGAAAACTGCTTTCATGCCAATAGAAACAATAGATCCATTGTTCTATTAGGAAGATAGTAATGTTTGCTATTGTTTTCGGAAAGATTCACACCAGTACGCCAAAAAATTTCCAAACTCCACGTGGGATTTCTCCGGTGTAGGCTATATGGATTCCACCTTGGTGATCAGTGATCACTAGGTAGTGTAGCTGCCAGAACCCTAGGCTGCATTAAAAAAATTGCCTGCTTGCTTTTGATATGACTGTGGCCTGAAGCACCTTGATTTTGGACTTGCATCTTTATTCATTATTCATCAATTATTTGTAACTTACTTTTCTACTGAGGTATTCTCTTATCAAAGAGGCTGAAAGAGATTCCACATCAGACATTGTCAGATTTAGATTTCTCCAGGCTTCAAAAAAAAGCTATTTCATGGCAAATTGTTTCTTTCTTGATGAAGCCTCTGCAAAAATAAAAATTCAATGAACAACAAAACCTGAACACAAGACAGAGTTTTACCTGATACCACTACTACCATTGTACTTACTTTAGGCTTAGGCCTAGGCCTACCTAACTCTCTAGAATAGCCATTTTAGGCTTCCATGACCCACTATTCAAATTCTCTATTCTCAGAAACTATTCAGATACCCGAAGTCCTACCAAATGGACAAGCTAACATACCATCTATTCACACAGCTATAGAGACTTGAATGAGATTAAAAATATTCGATTCTTACCCATATTTTCAGACGAGTAGCAGCCTCGCAGCAGCATAGTTACCGTACTGCCGCCATATTCAACGATATCAACAAACCATTTTCAACAAACCTCGTCGGCATTAGAACGTAGTCGACTTATTACATTCCTCCCACTTTTTCAGAAACTGCTAACACCTCAAAAAACATAATTGCTGTTTCCTCAGAGGGGTGGAGCGAGATGGTGGGAGCGGGATGGTGGGGTGGGGTGCGGGTGTGACTTCCCTGGTTTGAAGGAGCGTAGACTGCCACGAATGTAAGGAGTTCAGGCGACTTATGCAAATTATGTCGTATATTTAAAAAGCCAAAACATCTGATCCGGTGCTGAGATGAATCTACACTTGAATCTACAATGCCGAGACAATGTGGCTGAGGCGTCGCATCTTGCGGTGGTTCCCTTTGCAGGAAATTGCTATTCTCCCATGAGTCTTCCACCAGCCTCCGGGGGGAGGGAATATCCGAGAATATATGACAAACCCAAGATCTTTTCATCCGTTCCCACGTGAAGTGAACAGGGCAACAAATTCGATTCCCGTGTAACTAATGGCAGGAAGGCTGTTGTTTTCTCATATTAGCAACGGTAATAACCACGTGCGCAACATCCAACATGTTTCCATTTAGCATTCGTTCTTGCAATGGAGATTTAACGCTTTCATTACTTTACAAATTCGATTTGGTAATGCGAGCTATTAAAAGGGGTTTTGGAAGGAAAGGGTAAAAACAGGTGGGCGATTTGTCTCGAACTACTTAAAACCGATTACTCTAGCTCATTGATTGCAATAGCTGCATCCGTGGTGTTAAAACAAAAATCTGAATCAATTTTCACACGGGTTTCGAAAGGGAACAGTGTGAGCTAACGCAGGTGGACATCTTAAGTTCTTAAACTCCAAACTATTAAATTGATTGCAGCTGAGGCTAGAAGGTTCCATTACTGAACCAGAAGTGCTAATAGGGAGTTCTTAAGGTGCATTTTGAGGAATGTTAGCGGCAAAGAAAAAGCTTTAGGAGTAAGGCCTTCTGTCTAATTCCCATAGTCTTGCTTCCCCCCTAATAGACTGCTAGTAACTACTGCCCGGGGGCATTTGACTATTTCATATCGTTGTCTTCCGACAAAAATTTCCTTTAACGGGCTCCAGAATTTTTCACTAGAATGATACCGTATCCTGGAAGAAATCAGAGCATAACCGCACTCTTCAAAAACGTACCGAGTGTTACTTAAATAGTAACCCACTCTCTTTCAAAAGATCTGAGTGGTACGGAAATGATAGCCCCCTCTAAAGGAAATGTGCCCGTTAAAAAACGGGCTCCAGAAAAATTGCGTGTTTTTAGACCTGGCACCAGAAAAAAACAGGTGAAAACACGATACCCTGAAAAACAGCACTTCCCCCATCGAACAAATTTATTAATTACCCCCCCCCCCCGGGGGATTTCTAGTACTGTTATAAGAACTGAAGCCAAGTGAGGTTTAGTCAGTTGTGAATTTGTGCTTGCATCAGAAGCACAGCAAAAGGCAACGCGTAGAAGGGGAGCTTAGTTTAGCAGAGCGGAGAAGATTTCCTAAGTTAGAATAGGAAATGTATCACAACTCTGAATCAAGCGATACGAAAGAATTAAATAGCGATGTTATACAGAATAAGAACCTGGAGACAGACTACGCTCAATTTATTGACGACGCAGAAAGAAAATGCAATGACATGAGTGTGAATGAAAAAAGATTTGTCTCGTTTTCCCACAGAAAATGCTACAGTGTTCTGGACCTTGCTATGATGAAGAATCTATGCCATGGTTAGTAGTTATATCTTTGGAATTGCGATAAACAGCGGAAACAGTGAATAGTATGCCCGAAAATGTTTCCGATGTTTCTGCAATTCTGAAGTTTCGTACAACTCAAAAACTATTTGTTTTATCTTTGCTAACTCAACTTTTAGTATAGATCATTTCGGTAGAAAAAAAAATTTTGAAATCGCAAGATATCAATTTTTCGATGCAAAAATCGTATAAAGCACCCAAAAATTAGTCTAGGTGCAAAGTTTTACTATCTCAGTGCGTGTATTATCGATTCTATGAGCATCCAAAGTTTACGATTTTACAAAAGCTTTGACCATGTGGGGTAAAAAGTTTCACCAAGTTAATTTTTTGCGGTCAAAGCCTTTATGAAATTGGGAACTTTGAATGCTCATAAAATTAAGAACACAAGCGCTAGGACAGTGAAACTTTGTACCTAGACTAACTTTTGGCTGCTCTATAAGATTTTCATATCAAAAACTCGATATCATGTGATTTCGAAAAATTTTAATACCGTGTGACGTCATACCGAAATGATCTATCAAAATATACCAAACCTTGTACTTTTATGTCCGAAAATTTTTCCGCTGTTTATCGCAATTCTGAAATTTTTTCCAGGAAAGTATATGACGTATTGGAAGGGCATCAACCTGATGAAAGACTCCCTCGATTTGACCATTTATCAACAACTTTTATGGTACGAAAAACCAAAAACAGTAATCGAGCTTGGAGCGTACACTGGAGCGTGCGCAGTCTGGATGGCTGACACGTGTAGATCATATGGCTGTGAATGCCATATATATTCTGTGGATATCAATATCGACATGGTCGATGAAAAAGCGAAACAAGACCCAAATATTACATTCATTGGTGGGGACTCAAACTCTATCGAGAAAGCATTACCCCCGGAGACCATAAAGGTATGTAGGGAAAAGGAATAATAGGAGCTTTATGATCAGGGTGTTGACCACTTTTGAACCAACTCAACAAGCCCTTTATCTGGAGTACACTTTTTTTGTGAGGAATGCTTTATAAGAAACTTAGACCTCTCGAGTGGCCCAAAAACAAAAGAAAATTGTCTACCTTAGGCCGCGGCCAAAAGATCAAACATTGTTGGACAAACATTTGAGATTTGCTTTACCGTTTGACCGACACGTTTGATTTGTTTGATCGTTTGGCCACGTCAACGCGCTTGGAACGGCTTTTGAAAAGCTTCAAAAACATTTTCTGCTTGCTGTAAGCATAAAATGTTTGATGAGCGATGTTTTGTACCGTCAACCGGGGTGACTTCGGACTGCTGGGTGACTTCGGACAAAAATATTGTTTCTGCTTTCTGCTTTGTGGTGGCACTTGAGAAGATTAAGAAATCGTGAATTAAGTTTTTTTAAGTTGTTCGAGGGTGAAACTCTTGCTTTGACTGGAAATTTATCAACTCAGTCTAGAAACTCTCAAAGAACCGGCTCGCAAATTTATCGCAATGGGCCTAAATTCAGCGAATTTGTTTTGATGTCTTTTCTCACGAACAGATGGAACCTTCTGCAAAATTTCTTGCCAGATCTTCTCTTTTTGACTCTTTTGGAAACTTTTTGTAGCTTTTTTCATCTTCGAAATATGTCTTGATTTTTTCAATGCGAAAACATTACATTACGTCTGTCCGAAGTCACCCCAGAGTAGGCGGGGTGACTTCGGACGACTTTATCTTCAATTACCGCAAAGGAGATAAGATCGAGGAAATAACAGACACCACTTTTCAAATTTGCTTTGGACCTTTGTTACTTTTATCAAAGAGTTAAAAGAATTATATGATTAGTTTTTGTAATATTCATAGAAATATACCAAAAAGTGTCCGAAGTCACCCCGGTTGACGGTAAAGAAGTAAACATCCAAGCTGAAACAAAGTGCAAAAGTATACACGATTCCATGCCAATGTTCGACAAACAATGTTTCAAATGCATTCAAACGTCCAGAAAAGTTTGAAACTCCTTAAAAACAACGTTTTAGTTTCTGATCACACTGTAAAAAATTGTTTCACAAACATTTCACCTGTGCAAATGTGACTAAAAATATCAATCATCTGAGTTAAAAAAGTGCAGGAGTATACATGATATTTCCTTTAAATGTTTGACAAACAATGTTTCAAATGAAGTCAAACAGACAAACATTGTTTGACAAGCAAAAATAAGAAAGCTCTTTGCAGAATAACCAGAAGCTAAAAAGTGTTTGGCAGGCAATGTTTTGTGACGTGACAAAACGGTCAAACATTTTGTTTAGAAGGAAATCGCAAATGTTTGACAAACAATGTTTCAAATGAAGTCAAACAGACAAACATTGTTTGACAAGCAAAAATAAGAAAGCTCTTTGCAGAATAACCAGAAGCTAAAAAGTGTTTGGCAGGCAATGTTTTGTGACGTGACAAAACGGTCAAACATTTTGTTTAGAAGGAAATCGCAAATGTTAGACAAACAATGTTTCAAATGAGGTCAAAAAGACAAACATTGTTTGAGAATCAAAAATTAGAAAGCTCTTTGCAGAATAACCAGAAGCTAAAAAGCATTCTCTACTTGTTGAAAGGATAGTGTTCGGCCAGCAATGTTTTGTGACGTTACAAGACGGTCAAACATCTGAAAGAAAACTGCAAATGTTTGACAAAATGTTTTGTCGCTTTTGCTTGGGCCTAAGTCACAGAATTTGGATTTTCAACAGTCCAAAGAACTCAAGGTCATATCAGATTATTTTCCCTTCCGATGGACTTATCTTTGTCGAGAATATTAGGGTATTATCAATGTCGAAAACAGATCTTTGAAATCGAAAAACCAATCGTATCAATCGTAAAACAGATTTAATCGAAAAACAGACCTGCTCAATTGAATAACAGATCCTTCACTGTGCAATAATGCAAACTTCTGCCTCGCTTTCAGATACAATGGATCTTTCAACTGGAATGGATACATCAGAAAAATGAAGTAAAAAGTTCTCTCAAAAGACAATTAACATAGCTCTTTCATTTACAAATGTAGCTATATAAACAGTAACCAAACATTTTGCAGTTGACTCACGTTATATATACATATATATCTCTAACTTTTAAGTAACAGAACGATCGTGGAAAACTTATCTTAATAAAGTAGAATTTAAAGTTAGCTACTTGAAATTTAGACAGTTTTAGTTTGTTTTGTTTTAAAGATTTGTAATGAGTAATGGAGAATGAAAGTGTTCCTTAGGCTCTGGCCAAACGATCAAACATTGTTGGTCAAACAATTGAAACTTGTTTATCAAGCAAAATGCTTCACCGTAGTGGCACGTCGCAAAACCTTCCTCGTCCAACAGTTTTTGCTTGCATCAAGCAAAAAAATGTTTTTAAACTTTTCCAAGCAATGTTTGATCGTTTGACCGCCTTATCAACATTGCGTTTCAAACATTTCTTTTATTATTGCCAAATTTCAACAACTTGATTTCAGCACTTAGCAACATTTCTTAGCAACAAGACTCTCGTGCTTGTGCATTAGCAATAACTTTGTTGTTCCAAAATGTTGGACAGTGATGTTTTTAGACGTGGTCAAACGATCAAACATTTGTTGTAAAGCAAATCTAAAATGTTTGACCAACAATGTTTGATCATTTGGCCAGGGCCTTTTACTTTACGTCTAAACATCTTATACCTAAGGAATTTTTATCGGCTATGTTCAGCCTTCTTCAGTACCAAATATATTTCTATAGATTTCAGAAAGGCTCAACATACCCGAAACACAAGGTCAAACGAAAGGAGATCCTTAGTCTGTATGACTTGGAGAGTTACTCGACCAGTTAATAGAGCTCTTTAGCTTAGTGAAAATTTCCTTGGCTCTAGGTAATGCAGGCAAGGTTCGAATACCATCTAAAGTGGCATCCCGATGAATCTCACCTCTTGATATCTGCCTTTAGATGTGAAACTGGTATATCTTTGTTAGAAAACAGTTAACGTTTCTGTCTCTAAAATCAACACAACTTGCAATATTAACTTTACAGACATTGAGCTGTACAAAACCTCAAAATTTCAAGAAACAGCGGAAAAACTTTTAGACATACTTCAAAGCACTTTTAGTCCGACACTCCTCAGAGTATAAACCTCAGAAACTGATCAAAACAATGGACTAAGGTGTATTTCGATCCGCATCGGGGTATGAATCAAGCCTTGAGCTGTGCCTAAACTAGGAGACATGTCGCATGCAACACTATATTTGACATGTCTCCCAGGGTGGATAAACATGTGAGTGGCAAGCCAGCAATATGTCCCAAGAGTCGTGGAGACAGGAAATGTTTCTGTTGTCTTCCAGAAACATTTGCGTGTCTCTCGATACAAATTTCGTCACGCGCTACAAATTTTCCGAGGTGGCTAAACTGGGAGACATCGAGGGGACATATCTCCTAGTTTAACCAAGCCTTAAGTCAATACACTCTTTTTTTATAAGAACAATTTTATAAGAACATGAGCCTGGATTTTGCCCAGATTTTAAGAACCAAATAAGAACAAGCTGAGGCTGGCCTTTTCATAAGCCCTAAGAATATCAGCTGAATATGAAAGTAAGACAATCAGAATGAATGTAAAAAGCAAGCAAACAAAGAAATAGACAAGAATGCTGCATTCTCACACAAACCTAGTGCCACCCAAGGCAATCGTTGAAAAGTATGGATGTCTAACTAACCAGGGAGTTAAGAACAGATTAAGAACATTTCAGGCTCAAAAACGGCAAAAATTTAAGAATAGCAAGCCTCGATCAAAATTTCCTGGTTCTTATAAAAAAAGAAGAGTGTAGCTTCGGTCTTTTCCTGACGTTAATACTCGGAGGAGTGTAAGACGAAAAAGCTTTTAAGTATGTCCAAAGATGTGTCCGCTAATTCTCGCCATAACAAACTGTGGACGAACGTCCGTTTCACAAACAAATCTAATTTGAAATGCTCTTTAACAGAACAGTACCTCGGCCTCGTCCGGCAGTCGAAAAGTTCATTTGTTGATTCTGTCTACCAGGACTTAGAGGTTCATTATTCGTGTGATGAGAATTCTCCAATAGTTTGTGTCCCCTTCCTGCCAATCGTACATACAAGCTGTTTCCATTTGTTGTACTGTTGTTGTTTACTTTACCAACGTGTTTGTTTGTTTGGAAGTCTGTATTCTGCTTCTCAGTGTGGTTATTTGACTTTCTCATTGCCTGGCCTCTTCTATTGCCAATGAAATGATTCTGACGAGCATGTGGCTTCATCCTATGAATGAATTGAAGATAATGAAATATCAAGATGGCGAAAAAGAGCAGATCAATCTTTGGTCATACTTAAAGTTATTGGTCCATTGGTTCGGTTTGTTTCTAGTGTTCATGCTAAGTCCCCATTAGGGGGGAAGGGATCAGAATATCCATATCCTTCACCATTTACCTTATCATATCCCTTATCCCCTGTTTGCTTTCTTCCTTTAATCCCAGAATTTCACAAAAATACCCCATATACGCTTTATTTGGTCCAGAATTGTCCCTTATCCCAGTGATTTCTTCTGGGAATTCCCCTAATTCCCTAACAGAACCTCCATGCTCAGAGGACTGAAAAACGAAAAAGCTATGAAGTTTGACCGAAGACGTTATCGCTCATACTCGCCGAACTGAAGTTTTGTACGACTCAAGGCTCTGATGAAAAACTAAGAATAACATTTTCAACAACAAGACGGTTTATGCAGCTAACTAACATACATATTTATATAACAATACATTTCTCATCGCATTTACCAAAAGACTCCTTATATATAAAGAGTTAGAAAACCAAGCAAGTTTTTAAATGAATTCGCTGTTAAAATTAGCGAAACATTTTTAGGAACAGTATAAGAAACTTTTAGCCTCATTTTGCTGAAACAAAATAAGGAACTCCAGCCTCAACTTAGACCAAAGGTTCCCTATAAAACACGTGTATTATATGTACCTTCTATTTCCATGACTTTGCCTCATCTCTTGATGCGAGTTTCCTGAATTCTGTGAAAATCTCTCGTGCTCATATTCTTCAGCCTCTGTATAATAGAGAAAATACGAGATTATGATGATGTCGATGATTTTGACGACAATGATTATGATGATGACCATTATAAGGATGATTATACTGATAACGATTAAACGATGATTAACTCACAGCGTACGGAGGCTCGTGATGGTAATGATGATGATAAGGTGATGATGATGATGAAAATGATGATGATATGATGATGACAATGATTACGAAGATGACGCTGAGGATGACGAGGGTGATGATGATGATGAAATCATAAATAATATGATAAAATAATGTAAGGAAAGACAACGATGATGATTATGACAATGATAATGATGATAATTGTTATGATTATGATGACAACGACGATGATAACGGTAATGATGACGACATTGATGACGATGGTGGTGATGGTGATGATGTGGATGACGATGATGATGACGATGCTGAAAAAATTCAAATTGATAATAAAGATGATGATTGTGGTGCTTAAGATCATAATGATGATGGTGATGATTATGATTACAGTATATGATGACAATGATAAAAGTACTGGTGGTCACAGTGATGATCATGATGATATTGATGGTGATCATGATTTAATGGTAATAGATGCTTCTTAAATGTACCTTTGTCCCAATCTTCACTGTCTTTGGTGATTGCCATGTTCTGGGATTGAAACATTTCCCATTATTCTTTGAATTTCTCCTGTCTCCTCACATTGTGCTACAAGAAAAAAATTTATTTGGATCATATACATCGCTCTCAAGTTTGTGTCTGTGTTCGTGTGTCTCTGCTCTGCCCTTCGAAGAACACACATGGAAAAACCCTTATTACACCATCATCATCATCATCGTCATCATAATCATCACCATCATCATTTTAATCATCATCATCATCATCATCATTGACATTATAATCACCATCATCACCACATCATCATAATCATCATCATCATCATCATCATCGTGATAATCATCAACACCATCATCATCATCATCATTGTCATAATCATCACCATCATCATCATCATCATCATCATCATCATCATCATCATCATCAACATCATAATTATAAGCACCATCATCACCATCATCATCATCATCATCATCATCATCATCATCATCATCATCATCATCATCATCATCATAATCACCACCATCATCATCATCATCAACATCATAATTATAATCACCATCATCACCATCATCATCATAATCATCATCATCATCAAAATCATCATCACCATCATCAGCATTATCAGAGTAGTTTTCTTGATTATAGACTAGGCAAAAATATTAAACAATTCCCAACCTTGTATGACATCAGGCTCAATTGCAGTCTACAAATAAAGAAATCATAATTAATTACATTATTTGGCAGAATCATACATAAAACAAATACCCTATTTCCTCAAGTGAGCACCCTTTTAGATCTCAAAGCCACAGCTTTTACAGTATCTGTAATTTTAGGTTTTTCCATTAAAAGTGTTGTTTTGAAATACTGAAAATTTGGCTAACAATATCACAAATCATTTGCAAAGGTGACATGGCACTTTTGGCACCAGTTGCTAGAATCTCAGAAATCGATTAACCAATCAAGACCTCAACTCTGGCTGTGATTCTACCATGGATGTAGACTTATTACATGAGTCACAGCAACAACAACTAAAACAACGATACAGCTGTTTGCTCAGAGTAGTTTGAGCATAGACTCAATAGCGATAACTACAACTCATGTAATAAGTCTACCATGGCTGGGGCCCAAACCCCAACCTTGCAGAGCTTTTGACACCACAAGCAAACTGGATTGGACATGGACCACAAATATGTTAACATTGGGAATAAGCATTGTCCTCTAAAACCTTAGAAATTAAAACCTTAGACAGCACCAAATTGAAAAACATGAAAGGAATTTGAAAATAAAGTTTCTGTATCAAATTTAAAATTTGAGTTTCATACTCTGTCTGGGCATTTTCCAAGATGTGCCGGCAGATTTGGCCTCAGTAAAATATGAGATGCATTGAATGGACATGTGACAGTGTCTTTCATGGGATGATTCTAAAATAAAAAGAAGAAACATTATTCATTATTTATATTTTGTTTACCATATTAAGCCTCCTTCTCTCTAATACACTTTTTTAATAAGCAACCGCTCAATAAGCAACTAGGGCTGAATTGACCTTAACATTAAGCAACTTGAGGGCTTAATTCAATTCTGTAAGCAAATAAGAAGTCAAAAAACCAAGGTTATTCTCTTTCTTGTGTTAGGAAATTGTTCTTCGTTGTTATGCTTCGCATGTTGAAGTTTGTTAGCTAACGTTTTTCCACTTACTGTCTCCCAAAACTCATGTTGTAGGCCTAACAGATGACGATTTTGACCCGCAAAGTCAGGGGTGGTTAGTAGGTACAAAAAATGTTAAGCAACTTTTAAGCAACTTTGAGGGCTGAAATGTCTAAAATTTTAAGCAACTTTGAGGGCTGGACAAAAGTCAAGTTGCTTATTAAAAAAAAGTGGACACCCCTCCAATAAATACCTTCTTTAAGACTACATTTACACAGCAACAGACCCATTTGGGATCGGACCAAAATGGGCGTTTTTAATTCCCTTTTACGGGCAGCAAATTCCGTGCAGAACAATAGACCTGATGGCTTTTTGTGTGTAACTGGACTACATTTGAAGCTGCACAGACAACCAACATATTCTTTTCATAAACAAAAAGTTTTTTCAGCGATACTTAGATTTAGAAAGTGGACATTAGAAAGTGCCCTGCTTCCTATGAAAATGTCTTTTTTGAACTTTAATCCAATTTTTAAAGCAAATCTCATTTCAGTAGCAAGGTTTTGCTTCCCAAACGGAAATGATCCATCCCATTCGGGAAGAATCTTTGACTTTGCTTCCCAAACAGGATGAAGATTCCTAGCTGCCCAGCCCCCAAAAAACTAGAATTATAAAAATTTAGGATAAAAAACGCCCCAGGGGCTTTTTTGAAGTAGATAGCCTTACCCTTAACATAATCTGCTGGTTAGAGCAACAGTTAAAAAAGTTCCAAAAATCTCACTCAAATTCAAAAAGCTCACATTTCGAAACTTACCATCTAACTGATAATTAGATGGGCCTTGCTTAAGGCCAGGCAGTGGTAGGTACCGGCAACTCGATGATATCATTGTGGGTAGGCCTATAGACTACTACAACTGTTTTTAGCCTGGTAGACTAGGCATACCCTGTTGTTATTTCTACATCTACAATCTTACCTTGCGACATTTTATGATATGTCGCTGAAACCTTGACGCAGCTATCTTATGAGCTTCATCGAAAGGGCAGACAATCAGCATATTTGGATCCCAATGCTCATCTAGTGACATTTTTAATCCCAAAACTTCAGCGCAGATGAAGGAAGCAAGGCACGATGAACTCTTTTCGGGAAGCAGATGCTAATTAAAAAACAACAACAACAACAACAGTTTTGGAGCGGGGTGGTGAGTTGCGGAGGAGCGTAGACGGCTGTTGTTGCTGTTGCTGTGGCGCTCATGTCAAAGGGTCAGTTTCCTCACTGTTCTTCCTTCACACAGATCTCGACATTTATCAAGCAAAAATCGAGTGATTCCTTCATCTAGTTCAATGTGCAACTGCAGAAGACTGTCATTATTATTCAAAAGGCTAAATTTTCAAAAAGGTGTGCTTTGTTTGTTTTTTGATTGAAAAAATTTGAAGTTATGGCGGGCGGGCTTCCAACTTTTTTTAGGCCCACGATGCACAGCACAACACAACAGCTCTCCTCTCCTCATCGATCAGCAGAGAGATGGGTTGATTTGCCCCCTAAGCTTTGATGGCCATGCTGTCGTAATATTTTCACTGTTCTTTTCAGTTGTTTTAACATGCGATTATACCAATCAGGGGTGCAGGAAGCACGGGGCAGCTGGGGAGCGATTAATTGCCTCCTTGCCCACATTAAATTGTGAAATTCTTTGATTTACCTATTCCTATGTTTTCCCATGAATTTGTTGCTTTTCTGCCCCCACCCCACTGCCTGCCTGGTGCCCTGCAGATGCGTTCTTGGCCCCTCTGATACCAATTAAAATCTTAATGGA
The DNA here is from genome assembly GCA_014526335.1 of Chrysaora quinquecirrha. NCBI lineage: Eukaryota > Metazoa > Cnidaria > Scyphozoa > Semaeostomeae > Pelagiidae > Chrysaora > Chrysaora quinquecirrha. The sequence goes on from JACTAT010000010.1 coordinate 3,986,317, forward strand.
AAACCAACGGTAGGCTACCTACCGAAATACTTCATTTATTTGATAACCCCTTTTCATTCTTTTTCAGGATTGGTGCGTAATTTTTCCGTAAATAGAAGAGCCTCAAGCAGAACTCTGTTGTATGGTTGGGGATCTTGTGATAGCAATGAGCTTGGAAAACACCACAAAACAAATGACATTGTGTCTCCCATTATTATAAATGTTCAAGAAGAGGTAAAAAGCAAACTTTTGGGCCACCAACAATCTACAGACACTAAAATCGGCCTGTTGAGTATTGATTTCCCCATCCCCAGACTGCTTTTTTAACCTGCTACAGCAGTTTACTGAGATCCTAGCAAATGGATCATTTCACACCACTTCACCACTTCACATAATTTCATAGCCATAGCTGGTGCTAGAACCTCCACCTCAGTGAGCTTCTGACATCAGGAGCCAGCGGGATTAGACCAAATGCCACAGAACCTTCAAAGAGTTGCCAAGAGACCAGTTTTTTAAAAAATTGCACCATGTAGTATAGACTGAAAGGTCGGAAAATCTTTTCAATGGAAACTTAGCAGGCCAACATAAAACCCTACCCCCGTTGTGACGTAAACTAGCTCTTTACCCTAACATTTAACTAATGCAAATGCTTAAACTAAGCAATTGTTTTCCCTTACACTACCAATACTCACAGCAAAAAGCTTGTTAATTTTTTTGTATTTATCAAGTGAACTTCTTTTCAAGCTAGCTTCATTAAGTTGTGGATATGGGACAACATTCCTGATAAGGAGAAATCAAAATGGAGCCATTGGTTTTGGTCTGAATACAGTTGGTCAGCTTGGTACAAAGAATGACACTGATGGTAAGACAAATCTAGTAAAGATGAAATCTACTTAAATACTTGTGAAAATTGTGATAGCTTTTGATGTGAAAAGAATTAAGGTGGCTAGCTTTTCCTGCCAGCTGCCTTCCATCAGCATAGATCTTATATAATATACTATTTGATTGGATCTTCTGCCAGCAGTATAGCCAGGAAACTGTGGTTCATCTGAAATGTGACTGAGGAATGCATCTAACAGTACTTTGACCTGAGCACCATGAACTGTGAACATATTGAGGCACTGGGAGAATGCCAAGGCAGTGGGGTAGAGGCAAACAATTTGGGTCAATGCAATAAGAATATAAAATAATTTGGCCATTTTACAAAGACAAGGGGCAGCCAGCCCCATTACCCCTGTGATTCTAGTGCCCCTTTGAACACAAATAGAAAATGCTAAACAAAAGCAATCTGAATTGTCTCTGTGGCTATTAATGAGCTTTTCTCCTTTCTATGAATCGCCAATGAAGAAGTAACTTTGGATCATGTTATAAGAAAGCTTTCATGTGGAAGAGCTCACACATTAGCTGTTTCAACTGATGGAGGTAATATAATTATTACGTATGAATTCCTTGCATTTGGTATGATTTGATTTAATGTGATTTGATTTGATTTGATTTAATTTGACTTGTTTTTGTTTGATTTGATTTGATTTGATTTGATTTGATGTGATTTGATTTGATTTGATTTGATTTGAATTGATTTGATTTGATTTGATTTGATTTGATTTGATTTAATTTGGGTTGATTTGAGTTGATTTGAGTTGATTTGAGTTGATTCCAGTTGAATCAAGTTGATTAAAGTTTATTCAAGTTGATTAAAGTTTATTCAAGTTGACTTGAGATTAGTCAAGTTGATTTGAGTTGAGTAGAGTTTGAATTGTGTTGAGCTGAGTTGAGTTGACTTGACTTGTCTTAACTTCACCCACTTTTTCAACCTTAACACCCTTCTTGGTATCTTATATGATATTATTATGAATGCATTTCTTCTTTAGTTTTTGCTGCTGGCTCTAACATTCAAGGACAATGTGGGTTAGATAAAGATCACCAATTTTGTAAGCAGTTCACGAAGATTCCTCTGCCATTTGATCATAATACCATCAAACAAGTAAGTCACCTTACCTTGCTTTTAGCATTCCATACCAATGGTATCAGATTATTGCTATACCAAAAATACTAAGTCTTGCCATATTTGCTAATTCCACATTTCTTTGATTAAACGCTCAAAGCATTTCAAGTTTCCAAACATGAAGAAGGGGTCAGGTGTTCAATGGGGTGTTGAAAAGAGGATGGTGTTTTTGTATCAAGCCTATGAAGGTCCTACAATTCTCACCGAAAATGCTTGGGCGCTTGGAATTTTTTCACGATTATCGCTTTTAAGGCCCGGTTTACAATATACCGGTAAGCTCTGGGAGCATCTTGATCTTCATATCGGATAGGGTTGGTGTTTACAGTATGCCAGGGCTATCTGAAACGAACCGCTCCAAAAATTGGAATGATTTTCACTCCGTTTTGTAAGTGACATGAAAATCATTCCGCTCCAGATGTAATTGACGTTCTCTTGTGAGTGGGGGTTTGTTTTCTATTGTCTCGGCTATCTGAAAAGTGTAAATGGGTCTATCCGATATGGAAATCCAGACGCCACGATAGCTGTCCGGTATAATGCAAACACTTGCCCTTTCCGATATGTGCTAAGGCAAGGCAAGGCGCTCCGAAAGCAAAGCTACCCGGTAAAGTGTAAACTGGGCCTAAGACTCATACTCCATCAAGAATCGGTGTTGGCGAAATAGATGTTATCAGTGGTCCTAACATTGAGACCTCGACCCTGGCTATAAAGTTACCGTAGTTGAAGCTTAAACCCCGGCCTCGCTGAGCTTCTGGCACCACGTGCCCAGTTGGACTATGCCACAACACCACAGCAACTTCAAAAACATAATGTAAGTTTCATTCAATTTTCGAATGAAGATTTTGATATCTTGGTATTTTTTGTAGATCGCTTGTGGACTAGACCATAGTTTAATTCTAACAGCAGAAGGGAGAGTCTTCTCAACGGGCCTTGGAGCCGATGGCCAAACTGGTAAGGCTGATGCGGTAGTCTGTCTGTGTGGTTGTTTTTTGGTTTTTTGAAAGCGTTATCCAGCTAAATATGAAATTAAGACCATCAACTTGGGTAAGAAAGCAAACTAAAAAGTCAAAAATAAATTATCAGCATAAAACCTGTTTTCTCCTAATTATAATTGTGAAAGTGTCTCTAGAAGAATGAAATAACTCCTAAGCGATTAGCTTTCATTGCCTCATTTGAAAGGTCGTAGTTGCAGACAAGACTCTCGCCACTGCAGGCGGGGCTTTACTAATGATCAGCCAGCAAGCAAGCAAGAAAACAAGCAATCTTTATTATGTCAAGGGTCCTTGCAGCTTTACAGTTGATGCGAACCTGCAGTTATTTTCCCCAGACTGATATAATACCGACCTCGGAAGGATGGACAGCTGAGTTGATTGTAGGATTATGGAATAGAATACGTGCCAGCAAGATTCGAGTCGATGACCTGCCGATCGTGAGGGCCCGTGAGCCGAACGCCTTGACCACTCGGCCACTCTGCCTTTGGGAGGAACGCTGGTTTGGGGACCTCCACCCACCCTCGAGGCTGTTACCCAAGCAGGGGAGTATGCACTGGAAATGCTGTTTGTTTTAAACTTGATTCTATCTTTTCTAGGTATAGGAAGTCATGATTGCCAGTATGGTTTTGTACAGATTACTGGAGAGATAAACAAAGAGAAAATAATACAAATATCGACATCTACCGATACCTGTCTGGCATTAACTGGTAAATGTGCTGCTTTCTTGTCATTGTTCCAAAATACAATGCCTGCCAAAAGTCCTAGAATACTTAATTTTCCACCTCTGTCTTTTGATTTTTGTCGAGCGAACCCTTTTTCGACCTACTTTTGTTCTACAGTAAAACATTTTTGTTGGCCTTTTTTTAGATAGTTCTACAATTTATGGATGGGGTAACAATGAGCAAGGCCAGGTATCATGGCAGAACGATGAAAAACAGGTATATATTATTGCTAGTTCTAACTGCAATACACACTTTTTTTATAAGAATATCCTAATTTTTGCCGAGGCTCGAACTTTTCCATGGTTATTCTTAAATTTTCATTGTTCTTTGGCAATTTTGAGCCTGAATATTCTTATAGACCGTATTCTTATAAAAAAAGTGTGTAAATAGGGAAGAAAACACATTTCTCATTGCCCGATGATGGGAGACGGATCTCTCCCGAAACGTTGCGCTACTAAATATCAAAGAATTGTCGTGATAAGTGGTGGCTATCCTCATGTCTTATGCACGTTTTTTCTATAAGAACAAAGTATATAAGAACATAAGGCTTCAGAAGCTGAAATGTTAAGAACATGCTAAGAACATAACAAGGCTTTGTGAAGCTAGAAACATTAGAATTTACATAGTCAATAGAATAAGAATTTACTTTCTTAAGTGGCGCTGTCCTGCTCTCCACTCTAGAAAACAGGTGAACTATCAGTCATTGTGACTATATGTGAAATTTTCATATATGCGTCCCTTTTCATAGCAATTATCATCTAATTTGAAAAACAACAGCTTTTTAAAAGCAAGAAAATCAAGAACATGTTAAGAACATTTTGAGCCTTCAAATCGGAAAAATTAAAAACATTGCATGGCTTTCTTCAATTTCAGTGTTCTTATAAAAAAACGTGTATAGTTCTGACTGTCTGCAATGTTGACATTAACCTGGCTTAAGGAATTTCAAGTACTGAGCCTTAGCCGAAATTCCTTATAAAAATGCTTGTTCTAGGGTGCTAACAATTCTATCTGTTTTTGTGAATCTGCCTTGTGTTTTTAGGTTTGTAACCGAGTAGTCACGCTGCTCAGGAAAGCGATTTTTTAATTTTGCGCGAGCACACATCCGCTACAGACAGTGTTTTCTAAATTTTTCATTGAGAAATGTGAAACCTAATACGAAACGCATGTTTTTCTGTCCGTTTTATCCAACAACTATGTATTATGGACGAGCTAAAACAAGAAAAACCTGATGTGAACCTAAATTGAATAATTGAATTTGGCTGGAAAGAAAGGTCTTTCAGCTGTTTTTTCTAGCTGAATATGTATGATGTGTGACGGAGGAAATCAACTATAGTGAGAAAATAACAGCGACGAAATTGAAAAAAGCTTCTATTTCTCAAGGAAACATGTGGGACTTAGAAGGTTTCCTTCAAAATTTTGGAAAACCTTGTAGATCACAGTTGCCCAGTATGGAGTAGATTTAAATATGAAATAGGCTTGCTTCACTGCTCGTTTTCCAAAGTCAAAGGGTTATTCTCCTCCGCAGCGTCCTTAACTTTGCGCAGTCTTGAAGTAAAGTCGTCGAAAACGAAATAATCGATAAAATATTAGGATGCTGCGAAGGAGCCTTGACAGAAGAGTACCTTCTGCAGAATGCATTTCCTCTGGAGTTGGTGAATTCCTTGGATTATTATATTTGTATGGCTTGGTATACTTATGGTAGTGGGGGGTGACAGCTTCCCGGTACGCCGGTACAGAGCACCCGGCTCACGGTACGGCAGGCTAAAAATCCACCTGGTGCGGTACAAACGCTACCTGCTACATGGTACACTTGAAAATCAGAGCCATAACATGCGCATGCATGAAAACTGGTACACCGGTACATTGTCACCAAAACTGACCACTACACTTGCAAAATAGCTGGTACAGCGGTACATTGATCTTAGCTGTCACCTCCCACTATGGTTCTTGATAAAATAAAAGGCGTGTAGCGCCGCTGTCGATGCTGCTGGGCACTTTCAAGCCTTGTCTAGTGGTGTAGTATTTTAAATTTTTGAACATTCGAACTCTGGGTTTTTTATAAAGAGTTTTTATAAAAACACATGTATCATAAGGCCCTGGACAGATGAACTGAACATTCACTGAACTTCAAAGTTCACTGAAAAATCCAGTTCATTTGACAACCTTTTTCGGAGTAAAATGTTTGGTGAACAAAATTTGTTCAGTGGTATATTCAGTTCATTTGGCCACTCAACTGAACAAAGACTGGACATTTATCCGATATACGGCAACTTTCTCAGTTGTAAAGTAGAAATCTCGAATTTCGCGCCAAAATAATAGCATGAAAAAGAGGCTGAAGAAGTTCAGCAGTGAAATGTTCAGTTCATTTGCCCAGGGCCTAAAAATATTCCAATTTCTTTCAACAGGTATCGTTACCAGTCAAAGTGGAAATTGCGCCAGGATTGAATGAGGAAATAATGAAAGTCTTCGCAGGTGGCTCTTTCTCAGCTTTCACAACAAGTATGCTCAATTAAAATCCTATTTTCATAGCGTTTAATTAAAAGTCTTATGCCCCTTGGTAGAGCTCTAGACGTTTCACTAGAAGAACAGAAGAGTGCGTTTTTTCGTGACTTTTATCTCTTCTTTAATTTCTGAAAAAGTAGTTTCAGACGATTCCGGACGACGGAGAACAGAAGAGTGCCTGATTTTGACAATTTCTCTGCGTGACTGGCGGCCCTAAAGCTCAAAATTGCGAGCATTTGGCCGGAGCTTAAGGCTGTGATCAAACGACCAAATATTGTTTGTCAAGCATGGCAAATTGGCCACTTTTGAAAACATTACTCGATAAACCTCTAGCAGAGTTCCAGAACGTTGGACATGTTCTTGCCAACTCAGGGGCGTTGTGGTTTCAAGAATACGGCCGGAGAAATTTTTAAAATAAGTGGGCCAGTTTTTTCCGGAATAGAAAGTTTCTATGGGATGGGTGAAAGCGGGACGGCTAAGAAGCCTACATAGGCATCCCTTGTCAATAAAATGATTAATTAACAGAAGCAAAGTAAATCCATAGAACTGCAAAAACAAGAATGCAGCGAGGCAGTAACATTTTTCTACAGCAACGCTATAGAAGAGTTACCGTTTCTGTCGCATTTTTTATCTACAGTACAGAACATAAAAGATGAAATCTGTGTTCCAAGTTCAATAATTTCCTAAAGGCCCTTCCAGTGGACCTGAGGCTTCAGCCTTAGTGGACCTGAGGTCTACCGCGACCGCGATCAACTGTATTCTATAAGTTCTGATAAGTTGTCATCTTTATTAACTGTTGCCTTTTCTTATAAATTTATAAGTTTGACATGTCGACTTAAAGACAGTTCATTGGCGTTAGTTCTTGGTAGGTCGCATGTTGTTAAAATGCAATCTTATCTTATTTTGTCGCAAAGTCAATTCAATTTTCTCTCATTATAAGTACCAAGCAAGCTTAATTTGACCTTGCGATCCATATGCATGAGTTTTTTACGTATATCCTGATGTAAACACTGTATCACAGTGGGCCGTCGTCCGGTGTCATTGGAAATAAATAAATTTTAATCACGTCGAGGAAGCGAAAGTCTCTTTCTTTCGTTGTTAACGGAGAAATTATTTATTTTGAGGTCACTAAATGCAATATACAACAAATTATGTTGATTTTATGCTGTGAAGCTTTATTTTGGCTACTTTATACTAGTCTTTATTCTAAGTAGCTTATAATTTTCTCTTTAGCATAATCGTCACCTGCTGTTCGCAATATGCAATATCATCTGCCGTCGTCGTTGTCATTGTCATCATTATCATCATCGTTGCTATCATCATCATCATAATCAATGATGATGATAAACATTATCATCATCAGCATCATCGCCAGCATCATCATCGCCAGCATCATCATCATCATCAACATCATCATCAGCATGATTATCATCTTCATCATCGTCATCATCATCATCATCTTCTTCATCATCAATGACGATCATAAAGACCATCATCTTCATCTTTATCGTCATCATCATCTTCATCATCGTCATCAACATCATCATCATCATCAATGACGATCATAAAGAACATCATCTTCATCATCGTCATCAACATCATCATCATCATCATCATCATCATCATCATCATCAACATCATCAACATCATCATCAGCATGATTATCATCTTCATCATCGTCATCATCATCATCATCTTCTTCATCATCAATGACGATCATAAAGACCATCATCTTCATCTTTATCGTCATCATCATCTTCATCATCGTCATCAACATCATCATCATCATCAATGACGATCATAAAGAACATCATCATTATCAAAATCATCATCACCGTCATTATGATCATCGTCAGCATCATCATCATCATCATCATCATCAGCATCATCATCATCACCATCATCATCATCTTCAGCATCATCAACATCACCATTATCATCATCACAATACCAATCAATGCCAATCAATCCTAATAGTATCATCCTAATTTGCCAATCAATCCTAATTGTATCATCCTAATGTTTTGAAAACCTCATGTAAAATGATTGAACCTCTAATAAAAATTTTCAAGAACGTTATTTTTTATTCAATTCTTGTGTTATAGATGCTGATATATATGTGACTGGCTACGGTGCCCTCGGCCTTGGAAAAGATACCATCGAAGCGCATACATATAAAAGAATCAACCACAGTCAAGAAGTGGAAACATTTCCAAACTCTCTGGTGGTCCGGATTATATGGCTGCGCTTACAGGTAAGTCAATTGAATTTTCTCATTCACTGCTTAACGTGTGAGCTTTTGTCATGCATAAAAAGTGGGTCTGCCAATCCCCTTTGGCCATGTCTCTAAACGTTGCTTGAACAAGCAAAATACAGTACAATGTAATAGCTAAATTGGCAACATGATGTTTTTGAAAAAGTTGAACAAAATTGCAAAACACGATAATTGATTGATAAGCATTGGTTTTCAACGTGGCAAATGTTTGGTCACGTCACAAAACTTTGTTCACCAAACATTCATTGCTCGCGTAATTGAAAAACTTCAGACTAATCGAATTCTACGTGCGATGTAGCTAAACCATCAAACATTGCTTGTAAATCAAATTTCAGCAATGTTTGACAAAAAAAGTTGGACCGTTTTCCCAGAGCATAATGGAGAAAATAGAGAAGACGAACTGAACTTTTTATACTAGTCATAGCATATCGTTATGCTTGTTAAATTGCTTTTTTATGTTTTTTCAGAAATATTGCTCAGCAGATTCTGCTTTAGAGCAATGTTTGTGACGTTGCCAAACGGTGAAACATTACTCGTAAAACAAATCTCAAATGTTTGACCAACAATGTTTGACCGTTTGGTCAGGCCCTTTAGTCAATTCTGATACATTGGTTTCCCTAAAGTACGTCTCGTTTAACTTCTAAGGTTCTAATAAGAACCTGGGCAAGAATCAAATTGCATGACCTAAGGCCCTGGCGAAACGATCAAACATTGTTGGTCCAACATTTTAAATTTGCTGTACAAAAAATGTTTGACCCTTTGGCCACGTCCAAAAACATTGCTTGACAAGCAAAAGTAACAAACTTGGTGGCGTGATGTTTTAGAAAAATGTCAAAAATATTTTTTGCTTGCTGGGCGAACAATGTTTTTGGGCATGGCCAAACGGTCAAACATTTTGCTTGACAAACAAATCTCAAATGTTGGACCAACAATGTTTGATCGTTTGGCCAGGGCCTAAGACGGGCATTAACTGACAAGATTTGACTAGCAAATTTTGGTTTCTTTTCTCATATTAGTAAGCCAAGCTTTATAGCTAGCCGGAGATGTCTGCATTGATGATTACGATTCTCGATTTTACGTTGATTTTGATAAATCTAATCTAAAAAACAAGCACATTTGAATCTCTTATAATCTATTTCTCAGTTATGTTAATTCTGGTCGACTGTATTATTAATTTTTTTCTCTGCAAAGCTGAGTTTGTTTTGTAAATCATAGTAATCCTTGCGGACTGAATCTGTGGGATCCCTTCACGTGTTTTCAATCATTTATTATATCTTATATACTTCTTTAAGATAAGACGGGTATTTAGTGTTTTCTCTAGTTGTTATTGTTAATAAGCACCTGCATAGAAAGTAGGGAGGTCGTCGTACAATAAATTCTCCAATCACCCCCCCCCCCTTGTACAAGGCCTACCCTTATAACTTTGGGATTTTAAATTGCTACTAATCCCCCGCTCTCAAATAAACCGAAACCCTGGCCCTCAAACTGCCGTAATTGATTTTAAAGACACCAATATTGATTGATTTATCTAAAACTCCGTTGTTGTAGATACTGGAAAACTGCTTACTTGGGGCAGGGGAAATCACGGAAGACTCGGCCATGGAACAACTGAAGATCAGTATTTTCCGAAAATGGTGCTTAACCCTTAATTTAATTTTTTGCTCTTCTTTTCTTCCGATGCATATAACAAGACTCTGCGAAGAAAGCCATTGAAATGTTTGCCTATTTCCTACTGGCCTCCTCAGTTATGCTTCCACTAAACGACTTTTCATAGAAGCTGGCATCTTGAGTTATTTGTACCAGAAGTTCTTTTAGAATATGAGATGTTGAAGCAAATTTGTATTATTCTAATCTAATATATATAAATAAAGTTGGAATGATCTCACCAAAATCTTGCGCTGTGTAGAAATCAATTCAGAAATTACTCGTAAATTTGTGTGAGCTCATATAACTCAAAAATCATCTAACTAACTAAAATCTATTTACAATAATCAAATGAAACAAGGCAGTTGTTAAGAGATGCAGAGATAAATAAAAGCGAGTGTGAAGTAAAGAAAAGTGCAAGTGTTAACGAGGAGGAATAAGTAAGGAAATGTGAAACAAAAGAGAAGTGACATGCATAGCTACGGTGTTGCTATCGCTGCATACTGCTCTGGCCTATATAACTTGGTATCTTTCGATTTAGGTTTCATTGCATGGGCTAGTGTTAGACTTTGCGTGTGGAGTTGATCATATGGTTGCCATCGTCGAACGCGGGGATAAGGTGATGGCTTGAAAACCTGCAAGGATGTCTCCATCAAATGAAGACAACAAATGTGGTACTTTTGATAATCTTATTAATTTAAACTTTTGTAAGCCTGAGACAAAATTATTTATCAATAATGAAATCATTACTGCGAAGGAAATGGTAACATCTTGAACTTGGAACATACTTAGACCCTGTCCACACGAGAACGGGACCAGTTTGGCTCCGTTCTCTTATTTTCATTGTCATCGGCCTACAGTAGCGAAACTCTCGAGAGTTCTAAAAATCTTGCAATCAACTATGAGAACTATTACAACTGCAGTTAGCAAATAATGAATTTTATTTGGAAAGCTGAGGAGAGAGCATTACCACAGAATTTTGAGCTTAGCTGAGGAAGGTTGTTTGATCACAAGCAAGAAAGTTGAGAGAAAACTAAATTCGAATTATTGCATGTTTTGATGACGAAAACAACCTCAAATTTATTAAAAAATTTGCCTCGTTTTCTATCCGTACTAATTTGGATCGAATCCAGGTGTTCACACGAGAGCAAAATGGATCCGATCCAAAAAAGAACGGCTTTTTTATCCGATCCAAAAAAGTACGGATAACGGAGCCAAACTAGATCGGATAGTGGCGTTCTCGTGTGCACCGAAGGCCTATCCGTACCAGTTTGGCAGCGGATCCAAATGGATCCGATCTCGTGTGCACGGGGTCTTAAACTTGATAGGCCAAAAAGGTTGTGTAAAGCAGATATATGCATCAATCAGAGGAGTGAAAAACTTTTTTATGAAACAACGATCTTAATTAATATGTTGTCCCTCATTTCGTAAATTTAAAATCCTCCAAGAAAGTTTCTGTTCTCAAAAATCTAAAAATTACAAAAACATTTCTGTCCTAAAGTACTTTCCGTAAATTTATTTCTCTGGTTATTTTGCGATTCAGCCACGGTTAGTGTGTGTCAAGGGGCAACTCACTCCTCGGAAATCTTCTATACCTTGGTTGGAAATCCTATTATTTTCATAGAAATCCCTTGGAATCCCTTTGTTTTAATGGAAATCTCGTGCGCTTGTTTGAAGAGTGAAATGTCCCTCCGTGTCTCTCGGTGTATGTGTGTGTCTTAAAAAGAAAAATCGAGGTCGGGGAGTCCCAGCTACGCCAGCGTCACAGCCAGTGTCGAGGTCTCGAGCTGTTAATCTACTATTGAGATCCTAGCGACTTGCGCTAAATACACCATTTCATTTCCCGTTTATCAGCTAGCCTACACATTAATTGCCTGCCGCCTTGGGTTAAATCTCTCTGTTATTGACTTGCGACGCTGAGACAGAACTTCCTTATTTTACGTTTACTGTGGTCATTTGAACAAACTGTACAGATACTGAAAACATTTCTTAAAACACGCCCAGATAACTTTGAGCGGTGAGAATTTTGGTTATATCTTTGTTTGTTTTGGAAGCATAAAAAATTAATAGGCTGTGGGAGAATGCAATTTGCTATAGCGGTTTAATAATACGAGATTATGTTTCTTTTTGCTTTTTAGCAAAAATCGATAAATTATTTACGACTTTGATAATCGAATCCCTTACGCCACCTTACCGGCTAATTTACTCAAGTGCGATTTTCGTAAGGAAAAATATTAGTAACGTTTGCTTACGATTTCGCGAATAAGATTTGGCGCTTCGGTTATTAGATTCGCAAAGATTTTGTGATACGGATGAAACATGGTTATTGGTAACAATCGAAGATATTTTTGGCCGTTGTGCGTATTTCACGAGACCAAGCTGAATGAAGGCGTAATCATGGGTTTTGCACGGAGGTAACTTTATCTTCCTCGTTTTGTGTAATGGTATTTTGTCAGGGGGTGAGGTGTGAGGTAGGTCAGTTCCGGCAGCAAACTAAAACAGTGAGTTTATCTTGTGTTGACCTCCAGTAAATTTTTTGTACTACCCCCGTCTTATTTCATGGTTACTATATATGACTGATAGTTAGTAGTAAAACATGAGTTTGACGGCAAGTTCAGTACAGAACGCTACCCATTGGGATCTCTTTGTTGTTTCCGTTGCTACTAGCCTAGGGTTACTCAGGTCTGGATGCATAAAGCATTAGAAGGGTACAGCCATACACGGCGCTCGTAACTACCGACCAGGTACCCATTTATACACCTTGGTAGAGAGGCACATTTATGTTAACAACGTAGCATATAGCAGGGTGCAACCACATACGGCGCTCACGACTACTTAGAGACTACCGACCAGGTACCCATTTGTACACCTGGGTAGAGAGAGGCACATTTGTATTAACAACGTGCCCACGGTTGTTATCTCTGCAACCCAGGTGGAAAGACCGTGGCTCGAACCGGCATCTTTTTTACTGTTGATCCTAGACGCTAACCACTGAGCCACGGAGACCACGAACGACTCTCTAAGTCGACGCTTAACGGTGCTGCAGTACTGAGGTCTTATCCAGCTAGATAAATGGTGGTGTCAGTGAGGCGAGGCTTGACCCCAACCATTGTGACATCAGAGCTTAAGGCCAGAGTCTCGTTAGTTTATCTGCTCCTGAGATCCTGCTGACTTGCTGTAAGTATACATTGAGTGAGTCGGGTGATTTGCTTTATCTCCTGTTGTTGAAATTATGAGGCTTACCCTTATTATTTATAAGCCGGAGGCCACAACTGTGAATGAAAATGTTTCCTTCTTCATTTGTAAGGGGTACCTGAGAGCCGTAAAACCGAAAATCCGTCGTGTTACACTCAGAGCTGAATCCAGGACTCTACCAGTGGGGGGTTGGAGGATTTTTTGGGACGACGTCCATCAAACATCAAACCCCACGCAGGCCCCACGCAGGTCACGCATCGTAGAAACACAGAAGACACTTGTTTTCAAGCATCAGCCTCGCGTGTAGCATAGGTAACTAATTAAATTAATAAGCCAAAGAATAATTTAAGTTGCCTTTTGTTGAGAATGCAATTTGCTATAGCGGTTTAATAATACGAGATTATGTTTCTTTTTGCTTTTTAGCAAAAATCGATAAATTATTTACGACTTTGATAATCGAATCCCTTACGCCACCTTACCGGCTAATTTACTCAAGTGCGATTTTCGTAAGGAAAAATATTAGTAACGTTTGCTTACGATTTCGCGAATAAGATTTGGCGCTTCGGTTATTAGATTCGCAAAGATTTTGTGATACGGATGAAACATGGTTATTGGTAACAATCGAAGATATTTTTGGCCGTTGTGCGTATTTCACGAGACCAAGCTGAATGAAGGCGTAATCATGGGTTTTGCACGGGGTAACTTTATCTTCCTCGTTTTGTGTAATGGTATTTTGTCAGGGGGTGAGGTGTGAGGTAGGTCAGTTCCGGCAGCAAACTAAAACAGTGAGTTTATCTTGTGTTGACCTCCAGTAAATTTTTTGTACTACCCCCGTCTTATTTCATGGTTACTATATATGACTGATAGTTAGTAGTAAAACATGAGTTTGACGGCAAGTTCAGTACAGAACGCTACCCATTGGGATCTCTTTGTTGTTTCCGTTGCTACTAGCCTAGGGTTACTCAGGTCTGGATGCATAAAGCATTAGAAGGGTACAGCCATACACGGCGCTCGTAACTACCGACCAGATACCCATTTATACACCTGGCTAGAGAGAGGCATATTTATTTTAACAACGTAGCATATAGCAGTGTGCAGCCACATACGGCGCTCATGACCACCTAGAGACTACCGACCAGTTACCCATTTGTACACCTGGGTAGAGAGAGGCACATTTGTATTATCAACGTGCCCACGGTTGTTATCTCTGCAACCCAGGTGAAAAGACCGTGGCTCGAACCGGCATCTTTTTTACTGTTGATCCTAGACGCTAACCACTGAGCCACGGAGACCACGAACGACTCTCTAAGTCGACGCTTAACGGTGCTGCAGTACTGAGGTCTTATCCAGCTAGATAAATGGTGGTGTCAGTGAGGCGAGGCTTGACCCCAACCATTGTGGCATCAGAGCTTAAGGCCAGAGTCTCGTTAGTTTATCTGCTCCTGAGATCCTGCTGACTTGCTGTAAGTATACATTGAGTGAGTCGGGTGATTTGCTTTATCTCCTGATGTTGAAATTGTGAGGCTTACCCTTATTATTTATAGCCGGAGGCCACAACAGTGAATGAAAGTGTCCTTCTTCATTTGTAAGCGGGGCCTGAGAGCCATGAAAACCAAAAATCCGTCTTGTTACACTCAGAGCTGCATTCAGGACTCTACCAGTGGGGGGTTGGAGGATTTTTTGGGACGACGTCCATCAAACATCAAACCCCACGCAGGCCCCACGCAGGTCACGCATCGTAGAAACACAGAAGACACTTGTTTTCAAGCATCAGCCTCGCGTGTAGCATAGGTAACTAATTAAATTAATAAGCCAAAGAATAATTTAAGTTGCCTTTTGTTTTCTGACGGTATTATCACAAGCGATTTGTGTAGTGCTCGTTTCAAATCTTTAATTCGCATACAAATAACAATACAAACCCTTATTGTGGACAGTCTGGTTTCGACGTTTCACGCTTGATATGTTTGTGCATGGTTTTGTGTGGTATATTGTTTTTATGCCTTATCACTGATACGTTTACTACTATTTTCTTTCACTGCAATAGGTAAATACCTAGTTTCTGATGCTTGAAAGCAGCTGGCTGGGCTTCATCCTTCTGCATCGTTGTCGTCATCTTCGTTTTCACACAATCGTGGTTCAACTTCGTCTTCAGACAGTCAACCTTCGATGTCCGCCCGTCTCTAACACAAAAAACAGGTATGATTACTATAATCTCTGCAAGTTCAGTTTGTTTATTCATACTTATGCTTGTCCTTTCATTGCATCTTTGCCATAACCCTGCAACTGCATATCTATTCCTTTAAAACTGCAGTACCATCAAGAGGAGGGGCCCAGCGGGGTGGGTGAGAGATCCCGGGCCTGAGTAGGGCCCACAATAATTGAAATTCTCCCTTGCTTCTCCATAATATCTCCTCAGGCCCGGTACGATTACCTTACTTTGGTGCCCGCTCTGCCTGTCGACGGCTCTGATGACATAATCTACAGTTCAGTTACGATTGCAAACCTGCGAACATTGAGAATCGTGCGTCGGTTATTGTCAAGAGGAATAGCAGCCAAAGAATACCTCCTAGTGGACAGAAGCATTATCTTCATTCTTAGAGGCAGCTCCCAGCATGTTACTTCGGCTACAATAGGTTTCCTTGCATTAGATCTACAACTTCCCTTCGTCACCTACTGTATGTTCAAGCAGGCTACAGCTTCCGTTTCACTAGTGCTGTAACTTCCGCTTAGCCTAACGACTTCCGTTGATTAGAGACAGCTTCTGGCATGTTACTTCCGCTACAGAAGGTTTCCTTGCATTAGATCTACAACTTCCCTTCGTCACCTTTGTCAAATCAGGCTACAGCTTCCGTTCCATTAATGCTGTGATTTCCGCTTAGCCTAACGACTTCCGTTGATTAGAGACAGCTTCCGGCATGTTACTTCCGCTATAGAAGGTTTTCTTGCGTTAGATATACAACTTCCCATTCATTGCCTTTGTCAAAACAGGCTATAGCTTCCGTTCAATTAGTGCTGCGACTTCCGCTTAGCCTAACGACTTCCGTTGATTAGAGACAGCTTCCGGCATGTTACTTCCGCTATAGAAGGTTTTCTTGCATTAGATTTACAACTTCCCATTCATCGCCTATGTCAAAACAGGCTATAGCTTCCGTTCAATTAATGCTGCGACTTCCGCTTAGCCTAACGACTTCCGTTGATTAGAGAAAGTTTCTGGCATGTTACAGTTCAGTGACGTTTGTGACTTCCGTTAATTGCTGCTAAAGCTTCCGTTCCATGATTATTACCACTTTCGCTTTATGCTTTTTTGCAAGCTGCCAATATCTAATATTCTTGCATTCTTCAATTTCAACAGCCTAGAAACTTTGACCATCTGCATTCATTTCGACCTGTGTGGTGAGTTTTATTTTCATTTCTTGATAAAATCTATTTTGATAACAACGCCTTCTTCTTGTCGTTGAACTTAATGCAGCGGTGCCGATACTTGGTATATATTTAATTTAGTTCCTTATCTTTATCTTTATTCTTCTTTATTCCTTTTATTACGCAGAACAGCTGTTCACTGCAAGAACGAATGGCTTAGAATTTATCACTGTGGGAGTCCTTCAATTTTGTATATTTTTGATAAGAAGCAGTGCTTTCGCAATGAAAATTTACCGAACCTTTTTACTAGAGTTCTTATCTTTCCAAAGGGTGGTATTTTTGACGGAGTCATCGTTTCGTACGTTGTGCAAAGACCTCCAAAACTCAGGTGAACTGCTCTTAAGATAGTAATACATGCCCTCAGCTTTTCTTAAATTTCAAACGAAATACAGTTGACATCCGCTATCTCGACTGCCCGCTATCTCGAACACTCGCTATCTCGAACGATTTTCCATTTCCCCTCGTTTCGGTATGAGGGTTTGTATAGAAAAATCATCCGCTATCTCGAACCCCGTTATCTCGAACATTCGCTGTTTCGAACCATTTTCGATTTCCCATGGAGGAAAACCTGCTCTTTATCTCGAACTTTGCCCAATTTTCTGCTGAACTGGATAAAGAGACATGCTGAAAATATGTATAAGCTCGCATAGCGGGGCAGGAGTGGCAGCAGCTAAGTGATATGCTGCCCATGTATACAATAGATGAAGCTGTTCTCTTTCGAGATGTGCTGCATCACCATTATCTTAATTTCAACAATAGTAGGGATGAAAGCAGATGAGCTTTGACTCCTATGTAAAAAATACCAGACTTGTTTGATGAAATTTGGGATCAGTAACCCTGCATGTTAATAGGGGTTCCTTTTTTGACTTGAAAACTATAATTTTTTATATTTATATGGGGCATCCGTTATTTCGAATATTCGCTATCTCGAACAAATTCCTGTTTCCCTTGAGAGTTCGAGATAGCGGATGTCAACTGTACAGGCTTATGTTCTTATAGTTCTTACTTTGGCCATGGCCTGTAGGTAACGGGGAGCTCCGAATGAAGAAAAGTTCTTATCTCCCTTTGTAATTTTATGTACTTGTATTAATCTCTTAATTCTGCTGGGAAGGCGCCATTTTAATTTGGCGTGCATCTGATTGACATGAGATCGAGCCATTGTGTCACTCAAACTATAGGTTGACCCTGGGGTTCGACTAAGTGTAAGGTCAGATTACTATGTGCAGTGGAGGCGGGGGCTTAAATGACATCAGTGATTTCAAGAATTCGATGCCTTAAATGGCGAAGAATTAGCGACTTTTGCCTCCCCCCTCCCTATGAGTCACTGCTCAGCCTAGGTGATCACTGTATGAAGCTAAGGGTTGCTCCCCCCCTCCCTGGAAGTAACCAATTTTGCACAAGCTGCTTCTAGACCTATTGATGCTTTCAGGGGGTAGTGTAAAACATAACTCGTTTTCTGTGGTAATGTTTATATGATAAGAGATTAAACCCCCCGGCTGAAGATTAATTTCAGTGTTTGAATGAAATCAACACAAGAAAACAGGTGGCTTGTTTCATAAAAGCGTTTCGTATGTTTTATTTTATTGACAATTTTTCTAGCTGATTGCTGCGATGTGTTACAAGGTTTACAGCAAAACACAACGGCGATTCTTGATTGAATTTTAACGTGTTTTCATGTGTTTTTATGCTTGCTTCTTTAGTGCCAGCATTCAGACGAAGATTCAACGCGATGAATACTAAGAATATGGACTACTAAAGTGTTTTCCGTTCTGGAGTCACTGCATAGTCATAAAAGGTTAGTTTAATCTTTAGAATTTTGCTTTAAACCATGTAACTGATGTTTGTGATTAAGAGTATTTTTAACCGATAATAAATTACGGCTACACGTTTTTTATAAGGAACACCTTATAAGGAACTAGAGGCTGAAAATTCCCAAAAAATTAAGGAACTTTAAGGAACTGTCGAGGCTCGGACGAAAACTAAGAATAACTTTTTTCAAGAACAAGACGGTTTGTACAAAAAAAATGTCAGAATAACAATATATTTCCCATCCTTCTTCCCCAAAAGACCCCGTTTATATTTAAAGTTAGGAAATCAAGCAAGTTTATATAAATTTGCTGTAAAAATTTGTATTCAAACATATCTCACGGCAAGGAACAGTATAAGGAACTTGCAGACGAAATTTCCTTATAAAGATTTTAAATCTTAAAGAAAAGCAGCGAAATTATTGAGCTACACGCTTTTTATTATATAAAGAACCTAGTTCCAAAAGTTCCTTATTTTTTTACCTCTTCTGATTAAATTGTAGTACCAAAGTTCCTTAATAGTTGCTTAATTTTAACTGCATAGTGAGTGTCATGACTATTATACAGAGACACTTGTATGTGAGAAAAGCTGAAAACTGCTCAAGGAAACATTTGATACATGTGCAACACGCAATTTCTGTGAGTTTTGACTGCAAATGTGTGGAACGGGCTTCCTACATAATTCTTGATTGTTTGCAGTGATAAAAGTACTCAAAAATGAATAGTTCCTTAGCTATTTCATTTTTAGTAGTAGCTATAAGTTCTTTAAATTTTGGGCCTTCTACATGCACGTTCCTTATAAAATGGTTCCTATAAAGCGTGTAGAAAATGTGTTTGCAAGCTGATCATCTCGTACGTGAAGTGGGGGACTCCCACTCGCTTTTTCCGCAGTATGGCAATACAAAAATATGGAATAATTTAGTTTTTTTCCAACACATGTTCTTTGCAGCTGTGCTCGTTTGTGATCAATTTATGATGAGAATTTCTCGAGATTATAGTTTTTTGGAGCTGTATCTGATCTAACTGGGTTATACGGCCAAGAAAATAATTCCTAATTTCGAGATAAGCATACCGAAAGAATTTTATCTTAGGCCCTGGCTAAACGAGCATTGTTTGTCAAACATTTTGTTGCTTGCGCCAAGCAACGAATGTTTTTGAATTACACTCTTTTTTTTATAAGAACCAGGAAATTCTGATCGAAGCTGGCTGTTCTTAAATTTTTGCCGTTTTTGAGCCTGAAATGTTCTTAATCTGTTCTTAATTCCTTGGTTACTTTGATATCTATATTTTTCAATGAATGTCTGGGGTCGAACTAGGATTGTGTGAAAATGCAGCATTCCTGTCTATTTCTTTGTTTGCTTGCTTTTTACGTTCAGTCTGACTGTCTTACTTATATATTTAGCTGATATTTTAGGGATTTTGAAAATGCCAGCCTCAGATTGTTCTTAATTTGTTCTTAAAATCTGGGCAAAATCCAGGCTCGTGTTCTTATAAAATCGTTCTTATAAAAAAAGAGTGTATTTCAAGAACATTGCGAAATTAATACAGCTTATTGTTTGTGCTTGTCAAGAAGTGTTTGTGACGTGGCCAAACGGTCAAGCAATGTTTCTAAGGCAAATCGTAATAGTTCGACCGACAATGTTTGGTCGTTTTGCCAGAGCCTTAGGGTGTTGAGCGTCAGACGGTCTACGATTTTCAGCATTTTTGGACGACTTCACGGATCGACTTGAAATTGCAATCAAATGCCTTATAATGCACGCTGGTGTGCCGTTGCATTCGAAATGCATAAGTTCTTATAATTTTCTTTGGATTTCGGTTTTTGCTGAAATTCAAGGCGGTTTTACGGTTTTTGGAAATTTTATACACTCTTTTTTATAAGAATACAGTCTATAAGAATATTCAGGCTCTAAATTGCCAAAGAGCAATAAAAATTTAAGAATAACAATGGAAAAGTTCGAGCCTTGGCAAAATTTATAGTATTCTTATAAAGAAAAAGAGTGTAATTAATTTCAGGTGCTTGCCGAAAAGGTGTATTCTAAAGTACGTCAAGTTTAACATCAAAATCGTATTCAAAACAGTTTCAACTTTTTTATTCAAATACGTTTTACAATCAAGGCTTGTATTGACTTTCTTCTGCAAACATTATCTTTCGTTTTGCTATACCGATTCAATATTGAACAAACTAACAATTTCTTTATTGTATATGTTCTACATGTACACTGTATGCGTACAGTGCGTTTTTATGTCCGTATTATTAATTCATATACTCTCAACTACAGGTCGCGTTTTGGTCAGGTCTTGGATAATTCTGCAGAATATATTCATTTCATTAAAGACTGATTTTGCAGGTACGTTTATCCCTAATATCAATCTCTGTCATGTTCTCCACAGATTTCAACCTTCGAATATACACGCTTTTTTATAAAGAACCACTTTATAAGGAACCTACATGAAGAAGGCCTGAAAATTTAAAGAACTTATACTACTAAAGAGAAAATCATTAAGGAACCTTTGAATATTGAATACTTTTATCACTGCAAATAATCAAGAATTAGAAGGCCGATTCCATTTATTCACAGTCGAAAATCACATAAATTGTACGTTAAGCACGTATCCAATGTTTCTTTGAGTAGTCTCGAGCTTGCTCGCATGCAAATGTCTCTCTTTTATTGATAAGACCACTGTATGTGCAGTTAAAATTAAGGAACTATTAAGGAACTTTTTGAACTACAATTGCCTCAAAAGAGGCCTAAAAATAAGGAACTTTAAGAACTAGGCGTTGAGGTAGGCTTCTTATAAAAAAAAGCGTGTACGCTTTTTATTTTGTAAAGAAGCTTGCTCGAGGTCTAGTTCCAAAAGTTCTTTATTCTTGGACCTCTTTCGATTAAATGTTAATACCAAAAGTTCCTTAATAGTTCCTTGATTTTAGCTGCATATTTACTGTCACGACTCTTATTTAAAGACACTTGTATGAGAGCAAAGCTTGGAACTACTCAAGGAAACATTTGATACATGCATAACACACAATTTATACGAGATTTAACGGCAAACGAGTGGAACCGGCCTCCTAATTCTTGATTGTTTACAGTGATAAAGAATATTCAAAAATGAAAAGTTCCTTAGCGATTTTCTCTTTAGCAGTAGTTATAAATTCCTAATAACACACAATTTATGAGGGTCGCTTAAGGGGTTACATGTTACCCTGTTCCCTTCTGAAAATCCCCTTGCGCCCCGGAGTTTTGTAGGCATATGTTTCAGACTGATAGTCAAGCGTACAGTTTCTCTGATCCCTGGTTCCCGATGTTCCCTTGTTTTTTTTTAATTTTGCCCATTTTCCCTTGTTCTCTGTTTATATTTGGCCAGACTCCTTGTTCCCTGGAGCCCCTAAACAGCCCTGATTTCTGTGAGTTCAAAAGCCTTTATCCATATGTGGTTGAATGTTGTAAATTTTCCACGATCTTTCACCGTACTCGCACCGTCTTTTCATTATTCAAACGAAGCATAGTTTGGAGAGAGCATTGGTTCCCAAAGCAAAAATAAGGCAAAGAAAGCCGATGGGA
This sequence comes from Chrysaora quinquecirrha, assembly GCA_014526335.1. Lineage (NCBI taxonomy): Eukaryota > Metazoa > Cnidaria > Scyphozoa > Semaeostomeae > Pelagiidae > Chrysaora > Chrysaora quinquecirrha. The sequence continues at coordinate 4,008,413 of JACTAT010000010.1, forward strand.
ATACAATCGATTGACTACACATTTCGCAGTGCGAAATATGTTTTTATTAATTTTTAATTATTTGTGTACTCTCTCATTTCTGTTTTGCCGTGGTTCGACTTTATCGTTTCCCACAAAACTCGTAAGAAAAAATTCATGATCCAACTCAAACATTGATGTTTTGGTACGGTTTGTTATGTTTCGCTAACATGTTGGCGAAACTTTTCAATTTCGGATGTTATTTCGGAGACCTTGAAATGAGAAATAGATGTAAGCTGGCGGTTTACGTTGGGCCCGAGTTTTTTCTTCTTCGTCTTCGACCAAAAGAGCTAGCAATAAACAAGAACTGCTCCTTTTCGTTCATGTTTGCAACAAATCATTTGCAGATGACGTCAGCAACTCAAACCATCTCGAACCGCAAACCGTACCATCAGATTGGCCTATTTTCAACAATGCCTTGAGTCATGTAGCGCCACCCCCCCGGGGTATCTAAGTATTCAAAGGTGTCCAAATCAGTGGATGGCTGAAATTCGAGGAAAAGTGTTTGGGCCTTAAGGACTAGGTTGACCGCGGCCTTCTATATTGAATCCTAATTTTGTGCCTTAAGAAAGTGACCTTTACCAACCCCCTAGCTCCTCACGATGACAGATTTTTCGATTAATAGCATCTTTAACATTAATCCCTGGTTAATCTAGAGCGCTTTGAATTGTACACAAACATCGAACATCTCTTTTCTATGTCAAGATCAGAGTGTCTTAAAAACGTTTGCGTTTATTTGTACAGAAGTTTGGTTAGAGTAAACATTGGATATACAAATCGGAAAACAAAAAGGTTAAGTCTGAAATAGTTACATGTGTTCAAATGTTTAGCTTCTGTGCGATTACAGAGATGTTTTTAGGTATTTTGATCTTGCTGTAGGATTATTAGGTGAAAGCACACAACGAATTAGGAAGCTAAGGAAATAATCCAAAAGGAAAGCTTTGAAAAGGATATTTGTTAAGCAATCTTTATTTTTATAATAAGAAAAACCAGGGGTTAAGCGAAAGGGCGAAGAACATATAATTTTTTATTATTTATCGTAAAAAGCAACAAAATATTCGGCAAATGTCAAGTGCTGTACGGTCACTCCTTTTCCAAATCCTGTCTTGCGGCGGACTATATTTTCCCAATGACAGGGTAAAGCCACGATGCGGCCTCTAGTGATCTAAGGTGGATTTTGTTGTGTAGAATTAAATATGCACGGGCCAGCCTTTGGAGTATTTCTCTGTGGAAAACAAAGAGCTTAAGGAGTTAAAATCAGTTGTTGAGGCTGTGGCCGTAATGATGAAAGTGTCCAGAAAATGCTGTCCAGAAAACAGCGTAAAAACGAAGACAGTTAGGCCCTAGCCAAACGATCAAGCATTGTTGGTCAAACATTTGAAATTTGCTTTTCAAGCAAATTGTTTGACCGTTTGACCACGTCCAAAAACATTGCTCGTCCAACATTTCGGAACAACGAAGTTATTGCTAGTGCGCATGCACAGACGCCTTGTTGCTGAGAAATTTTGCTAGGTGCTGCAATGTTGCAAGTTGTTGAAGTTTGATAATAACAAATATGCTTGCTTGACAAGAAAAATGTTTGACTGTTTGGCCACCTTGAAAAACATTGTAAGGCCCTTGCCAAACGATCAAACATTGTTTGTCAATCATTTCCAATTTGCTTCTCAAGCTCGCCATAAAACATGGCTCATTAAACATTTTTCCTTGCGTCAAGTAATAAAATGTTTTTAAACTTCTTCAAAACATTGCGCAACGAATTCCGCTTATTTATGCTTGTCAGACAATGTTTTGTGAATCGGCCAAACAGTCAAACATTTCTTGAGAAGCAAATTTCAAATGTTTGACAAACAATGCTTGATTGACCGTTTTACCACATTGCAAAACATTGCTTGTCGAAATTTATTATTGTAACAAGAAAAATGTCTTACAAGCAATTCTGCTTGCGAAGCAATGTTTTGTATCTTAGCCAAACGATCGAACATTGCTCGTCAAACGATGCGGAGTGTCTTTTTATTGTGATAAGAAGAAAAGTCTTTCAAACAGTTCTGTTTGCGGAGCAATGTTTTGTAATGGGGCCAAAAAATCAAACATTGCTTGACAAAATTCAAATGTAGGCCCTGGCCGAACAATCAAACATTTCTCGTCAAACAATTTATTTGTAAAACACATTGTTTGACCTTTTAGCCACATCGCGAAAGATTCTCATCAAACATTTTTGTTGGTGACAAACAGAAAATTTTTTGAAGTGTTTCAAAGACATTGCTAGTTCTAAGCAATTCAGCAATGTTTTATGACGTGGCCAAACGTTCAAACATTGTTCCATTAGCAAATTGCAAATGTTTGTCAAACAATGTTTGATCACTCGCTTTTCAAGAAAATGTGTGTCAAAGAACGTTGATCTTTTAGCTACAAGTCCCAAACATTTTTGCAAACAAAGAGTGTTTCTCAAACAATGTTTTGCGATGTAGCTAAACGTTCAAACATTGCTTGATTGGCAAATTGCAAATGTTTGTCAAACAACGTTGATCTTTTGGCTACAAGTCCCAAACATTTTTGCAAACAAAGAGTGTTTCTCAAACAATGTTTCGCGATGTAGCTAAACGTTCAAACATTGCTTGATTGGCAAATTGCAAATGTTTGTCAAACAATGTTTGATCACTCGCTTGTCAAGCAAATGTTTGTCAAACAACTTTTATCTTTTGGCTACAAGTCCCAAACATTTTTGCAAACAAAGAGTGTTTCTCAAACAATGTTTCGCGATGTAGCTAAACGTTCAAACATTGTTCGATTGGCAAATTGCAAATGTTTGTCAAACAATGTTTGATCACTCGCTTGTCAAGCAAATGTTCGTCAAACAAAAATTTTTGACTGTTTTGATGATAACAGAAGTATTCAAGCAGTTCTGCTTGCGAAGCAATTTCTTGTAACGTGGCCTAACCGATCGATCAAACATTGCTTATAAAGCCAATCTGAAATGATGACCTACAATGCTTGCTCGTTGACCAGTAGTTGTTATTTCCGAAGTTGTATATCCGATATCGAGATAAGAATCGGAATGCTGTTTTTGAGTTTTACTTTGGAAGTGTTAGTGAATAATCATTAACTCTAGATCTAGAAGCAGCTGCTAAAGCTCTGATTTGAAGCAATACTGATTCGGCGCCTTTGCTTTCAAAGAATTTTCGGAGAATCTCAATGCAAGCGTTTAGCAGATTTGAGAGAAATGCTTTTATCGGCATGCTTTTAACAGTGCTGCATATGACGTCACATTAGAATATATTTCATGAAACACTGTAATACTGTTCCAATACTGTGCAGTAAGAAGGATGATTTGAATTTTATTTCTTTGATTTTTAGTCCGAAGTTGGCCATTATTGCTGTAAAGGGAAGGAACCGAGAGATGTTCTGATGGAATTTTTTATTGATTTCCGTGAATTGATGTTTGGTAAATCTCCTGTACTACAAGTTTGAAAACACTGAGGATTGCTTGATAGAAAAAGAAGTTTCTTCGTGAAGTAAGAGTTGGTTCTGCTGACGCCACTTTGCTTAAAATTTCGGTACGTATTACCTGAAGTTATTTATCCAAAATGGGTGACAACGCTGAAAACGCTTTATGTGGCAGACATGTTTACATCTGCGGTAAAAGTCATAGCAAAAACTCAGAAATCTACGGAACATTGAAAGAGAAACTTATCGTCGATCTAGCGAATCGTTGTTTCGTACGATCGCACGCATCACCCGTCGCGGACTTAATTGATGCTTATTATGCCATCGTTTCGTCGAATGTCTTCGTGTTTATTCTCGACGCACATAATATCATGGACGTTGATTGCCTGAATCAACTCGGCGTCGCGATTTCTTATAACATACCCGTCGTCGCTGTACGAGAATCGAGTTTTAAGCTACCGAAAGCTCTGCCGATGCGATTCTACGAGACGAAAATTTCCTATAAAAAGTCGGGCGGTGATTCGGATAAAGCGAAAAGCGTCGCCGGAAATTCAGCATCGGTTACATTGGCGAGTGCTCTGACGAATTGCTATGGGACTTCTATAGCCTATACGACATCGTCATATGTAGTATTTTTCGAGCAACTTTTGAATTGTTTGAGAAATTTGAAGCTTGAACACTGCTACGCTTCAGAAGGTTCGGTTTCTGAGGAGGAGGATACTCAGAGAGAACTGAGCGACTCGACGGACAAAACGGGCGATAAAGTCGTCGTATCCAGTCAGGCCGTAGGCGCTAATAAACGTAAAGCTTGGAGGACAAATAGAAGCCCACAGACCAAGACCTCAAAAAAATTAAGCGATATTTACGGCCTAGAACCGAGCAAGCTGCTAACCAGGCAGAAGATAGTTTCGCATAAGAAATTCAACACAAATGTCTTGCCTAATCGTTCAAAGTCACCGCCGACAAAATCACATTCGCGTAAGCCAAAATCGCCGCAGCGGAACAGCACGAGCAGCAATCAAAATACTAAAAACAATACTAATAATAATAATCATAAATCGAGATTGAATTCAAATCATACTAATGTTATTGAACACACGGAAGAAAACGATGAAAGCTCTGTGAATCACACGAAACATACTATTAATATTAACCACATAGCGTCCAGTCCAGTCTTTCGTCGAGAATCGGATGTAAAAGTGGGAGACACCAACAAAAAAGCAGTCAGTCAGAACTCGCACTGCCAAACAACACAAAATATAAACGCTCCAACTTACGACGGGTCTCCAGCCTCCCTGTTGTTCCGACGCAATATCTGGTCGCCTCGGACAATAACAGGTCGCCTCAGATTCTCAGCTATCCACTACCGACAAACTCGGCTCTTCTATGCCCGAGATCCGATTCTCCGATACAACTTAGCGGGGACGAGAGTGATTTCGGTACCATACATCTGTCACGTTCTTGTACCCCTGTGGATAATATTGATAGCTTTATTGTATCGTACAGCACAGACGAATCTTCAAGATAGACTTTTCTTCATTGGCGTAAACTTTTAATAATCTGCAGAATAACTAATTTAAATCACTCTTATCTCTGTCTAATGTTTTAAAATTTCTTTTAAATGGCTTGTCAATGTTGCAAACCTAATGTGAATACATATGTATCTACTGTACATTGAGTCCTTCGTTCTGTTTTATTGCTTTGAAACTTGGCTGGATTGCGCTGTATTGCTGGTTTGGGGGTTTTGGGGAGAGGGGGTTTGCCACCACTCATCCATTCCATTTTTGTCCAGAAAAGATGGAAAATTGTTCCTTATGAAAACTGTCAAATTTATTGTCCCAAAAACACCTATTATTGACACTTACTTTTTATGAGCAGGTTTTCTGGAGGGTCATTTCACTCTTGGAAAAGTTGCACGGGATTTCCAATAAAACGAAAGGATTTCCAAGGGATTTCCATGAAAATAATAGGATTTTCAGCAAATGTGTACGAGATGAACAAGGAGTGAATTGCCCCTTGGGTTGTTTTGCACTAAAAATCACAAAAGCAACGGAGGGACAGGTGAATGGGACCCTTGGGCAAATTTCAAACAATTTCAAACATTTGAAAATTATTTCAAACAATGCTTGAACGTTTGGTGACGTCAGAAAATATTGTTTGACAAGCCGAATTCGCAGAGTAATGCTTTGTAAAATCTATATTCTTTTGACGTTGCGAAACAGTAAAATATTTTACTTGAAAAGCAAATTTAAGATGTATAAGAAACAATGTTTGGCCACGTCACAAAACAGTGCTTGACAAGCAGAATTTGCGGATTAATGTTTTGAAAAAGTTTAAAAACATAATCAAACAATGTTTAACAAACAATGTTTGTTACGCGACCAAACCGTAAAGCGTTTTGCTTGACAAACAAGTTTTAAATGTTTGACAAACAATGTTTGATCGTTTGGCCTCGTCATAAAAAACATTGCTTGACAGACAGAATTTGCGGATTAATGTTTTGAAAAAGTTTAAAAACATAATCAAACAATGTTTTGTTTTGCGATGCGACCAAACCGTAAAACGTATTGCTTGCCAAACAAGTTTTAAATGTTTGACAAGCAATGTTTGATTGTTTGGCCACGTCACAAAACATTGCTTGACAAACCGGATTTCGCGGATTAATGTTTTGAAAAAGTTCAAATATGCTAGTCAAATATGCGACGTCCCCAAACAACCAAACCATAAAACATTTTACTTGACAAGTAAATTTTAAATGTTTGACAAACAATGTTGGATCGTTTGGCCAGGGCATGGAGGTACAATTTTACAGAAATTAGTGAAATTTGGTAATTAACGTTAGCCCGTTTAACTCGTTTTTGCCCTGCAAAATGAGTTTATGATTGCCACGCAGAATTGCCCATTAGGTGAGGCCCATGTTCAAATAATACTATAATCGCTGGTTCGAACCCACTGATGTCTAAAAAAGTCTTTTAGAGATCACTGTTCAAGTCCTCAAAGAACGAGAAAGGTGGAAGGGAAAACTCATGCGCATAACGCTACTTGTCGTCTAATGTAGTTGATGCATGTTATTTATCAACAGTTCAGTAGTGAATGACTGAATGCCCAGTGAAAGTCGCAGTTTGTGGCATTTTTCCTGTGTTTATTCCATAATTTGAATCTTCCCCATCAGTTTTTGGTTTTGAAGAAGCTTCTGGCAGTAATGGACCGAATTCTTCGTCTTGGTTCTGGACTTGGAGCCGGAGTTGGAGCGGTAAGTCGTTTGATTTTGAGTTGTTAAAATTAGAAGAAAAGTGGGCCTAAAAACCTTGAAAAGGCAAGGCAGATTCCTTTTGCAATCTGTATGAAAAGATACTGAATTCATTTTATTTCTAGGGCGCGGCTGCTGATGGAGCGACTGTTGATACCGCTGAACAAGTTTATATTTCATCTCTGGCTTTACTCAAGGTACATGTGAATTTAATTGCAGTTTTAAATGAAATCTCGGGTGTGCAAAAGCATTGTTTCTTAGATCATTTTTCATATTATTAGCCTATTGTTTAATAGATCATTTCGGTAGAAAAAAATTTTCGAAATCGCAAGATATCAATTTTACCAAACTGTATAAAGCATAAAATTAGTCTAGGTGCAAAGTTTTACTATCTCAGTTAGGAATCAATTTCGAGCATTCAAAGTTCACAATTTTATAAGGGCTTTGACCGTGTGGGGTAAAAAGTTTCACCAAGTTCATTTTTTGTGGTCAAAGCCTTTATGAAATCGGGAACTTTGAATGCTCATAAAATTAAGAAAACAAGCGCTAGGAAAGTGAAACTTTGTACCTAGACTAAGTTTTGGCTGCTTTATACGATTTTTATATTGAAAACTCGATATCATGTGATTTTGAAAAATTTTAATGCCATGTGACGTCATACCGTAAATGATCTATAAGAAAATTTGGGTGCGCAGGTGTCACACTCTTGCAATGAGACATTTACTCATTTACCAACCTCGGAAGGTTGGGCAGCTGAGTTGACTGTAGGCTTGGCAAAGTGGTCACTCCAAGATTCAAACCCACAACCTCCCATTCGTGAGCCAAATGCCTTGGCCATTCGGCCACATCACCTCTGTTGTTCTTGTGTTTTTATCGTCCTTTTGTTCTTGCTAATTCCTTATAATTCTAATAGATTATTTTTGTCTTATTTTAGATGCTGAAGCATGGCAAGTATCTCTCATTATTTGTATCCGAATACTAAATAAATGCTATTATTGTGATAAATGCCATACTTCCTCTGATAAATGGTCATCGGCTTTAATTAGAATACAGTGTATGTCAGGAGGGAGGTATTTGCAGCTGTACTGGAAGTAACGCTGGGTTGCAGAGGGTAGAAGCAACAAATAGGGGCAAAGAATGCAAAAATAAAAGAATTAGATGATTCTTACAAGGGCAAGGGGGCAGCCACTCCCGCTGCCTCCTTACTTCCAGCACCCCTGGACCTTTTTTCAAGGAAGGTGGTTATTTTTAGAAAAAAACTTGACCACATAGTTTGACTATGTTAGACAAATTTGAGAATAATTTGAGAAGTAAACAGGTACTCCAGCTGAGTCAACAGGGCGAAGAGGGGTAACATGAGTTTGAATTAGAGAGGGACCTGCTTCTATTTGAGAGAGGGTGGTTTTAATTAGAGAGGTGTATAGATAGGGGCTGTATATTGGATGGCTTTTTGGTCACTTGAGAGGTACAGAAGGGTGGTCACTTGAGAGGTACAGAAGGTCATTTAAGAGGTACTTTGTGGTCACTTGAGAAGTACAGAAGGTTCAACCATCAGAAGGGTTTATTGACATTCCCAGAGAGTAGAAAATGGCCCAATTTGAGTTTGAAAAGTTTGAGAAGTTTCACAGAAAGATAAGGTGACATTGTTTTACAGAATATCCAGGTAATTATTTGTAGGGTAAGCCATTATTAGAAGAAACACAGGGTTTTTGATCCTTCAATTTTTTTTATTTTAGGAAGAGCTGGAGTACCAATGGAGGTCATGGGTCTTATGCTGGGTGAATTTGTTGATGATTACACTGTCAGGGTTATTGATGTTTTTGCAATGCCTCAAAGTGGAACTGGGGTCAGCGTTGAAGCTGTTGATCCAGTATTCCAGGCAAAGATGTTGGATATGTTAAAACAAACTGGAAGGTAAGGTTCTGGCCAAACGATCAAACATTGTTGGTCAAACGTCGGGTCAAACATCTGAAAGTTGCTCATCCAATTGAATGTTTGACCACATTGCAACACATTGTTCATCAAACATTTTCTGCTTACCACAAGCAAAAAATATTTTGAAGTTTTTCAAAAACATTGCCACTCAAGTTCTGTTTGTCAAGCAATGTTTTGTAACATGACCAAGTGATCAAATATTTTTTGTAATGCATATCTCAAATGTTTGACCAAAAATGTTTGATCGTTTAGCCACAGCATTAGAAAACATATTTGCTCAACTTGCAAATTTTAGTCAATTCCTACGACAAAATACATGCATGCAAATGGTCGCAAATTTTGGATCCGTACAAAAAAGGATTACTTCCATATTGGGTGGATCCACGTTTCTGCCTAGCTACAATATCATGAATGACTATTAATATCCCTTGCAATCCCGTCTGATAATTTTAAAGTAAATATATTCAAACTAATCAAGGCTGTTTTTTTATGTGGTACAAAATTTCAAAATTGCAAGAAAAAATGGAAACAACTTTGGACATACTAGACAAGGCTATCTCTGACACCCTATGAGACATGATAGTGACCAAGTATCATGACAAGCCTTTTATATTTGTCAGGGCAAAGTTTCAGTAGAGAGACGTTTCCCATCACCAGGCTAATTCTCTTTGTTTGTTTTTAGGCCAGAAATGGTTGTCGGTTGGTATCATTCACATCCAGGATTCGGCTGTTGGTTATCAGGTGTAGATATCAATACTCAACAGAGTTTTGAAGCATTATCAGACAGAGCTGTTGCTGTTGTTGTTGATCCTATTCAAAGTGTCAAAGGGAAGGTGAGCAAATTAATAAACATTTCTAGAGTTAGACAAAAAGTTGGAAATAAATTGAGTATTTTAGGGAAGAGCGATGAGAAATATGTTGTTATTCGTTTCCTTGAAGTTCCTTAATTTTTTTGGAATTTTCAGCCTCAAGTTCCTTAAAAAGGTGTTTATTTGTAATCTTGGTGTATCCTGTGAGGTAATCAATGCCTTTCATGCTTTGTGTAAAATAAAAGCTGTTTCATTTCTTTTTCAAAATTGCAGGTTGTTATTGATGCTTTTCGACTTATCAACCCAAACATGATGGTCCTTGGTCAAGAACCTCGTCAAACTACGTCAAATTTAGGACATTTACAAAAGCCATCTATACAGGTTTTCATGTACTTTTATTCGTCTCATGAATTATATTTCCATCTTTTTGTTAGAGCTGCTAGTGTCTATAAGCACAGATCTTACGTTTATCTCAAACAAACAACGGGACTGTATTTCTCTGATTTGATTTAAACATTAGCGTCATTTTTGCGCTTTTCTTGTGAATTTGACCACGAATGCACAAAGAGGAGTTTGCGAGAAATAGCAGACAGATTTTTGGACATAGTTTGAAGCTTCTTACGCCTGACACTGCTTAGAGTATGTCAGAAACAGACCGAAACAATTGACTAAGGCAGATTCGTACCCAGATGTGGATCGATATAAATAAACTAAGGTGGTATAATTTCCGCTTTAGTCAATTTTATCGTTCTATGTTTACGTTAAGCCTTTAGTTATTTCGAAAGATGTTTCTGCAATTTCTGACAATGTTGAAGTTTTGTGCAACTCAAAGGCTATTTACAAAGTACGGTGTGGTATAAATTCCGCCTTAGTCATTTGTTTCGTTCTGTTTCTGACGTTTATGCTCTAAGGATTGTCAAATGGAAAAAGCTTTTAAGTATGTCCAGAGATGTTTCCGCTGTTCATCACAATTTTGAAGTTTTGTACAATTCAAAAGCCATTTACAATAGGAATACATAGTAGTATACAGAGTCTTTCATATAGAAATCGCCCTACAAGCAAGTTTAAACGACTCTTTCTTCTTCTTTAGATCATCTTTATTTTAGTAAATCATTCTTCCAGGCTCTTATTCATGGTCTAAATCGACATTATTATTCTATCACAATCAACTACAGAAAGAATGAGCTAGAACAAAAAGTGAGTATGGTTATTTTTTAGGGGTTTATCACTTCTAAAAATGGTGTTTTAGATTTATTAAGAGATTCATCAAGGGTTACACCTTTCTATTCCCTTGATTATTTTGCTCCTTCTCAAAACTTTAAATCCCTGAAACGTAAACGATATATTAACAAGCTGAGCTCTATAGCTCAGTGGAAACATCGTTGACTCTCTGGTCATGCAGTTCAGGGTCACTACATTTTTTTCTTTTTATAAGAACAATTTCATAAGAACACGAGCCTGGATTTTGCCCAGATTTTAAGAACAAATTAAGAACAAGCTGAGGCTGGCCTTTTAAAAAGCCCTAAGAATATCAGCTAAATATGAAAGTAAGACAGTCAGAATGAACGTAAAAAGCAAGCAAACAAAGAAATAGACAAGAATGCTGCATTTTCACACAAACCTAGTGCCACCATAGACATTCATTGAAAATATGGATATCTAAGTAACCAAGGAATTAAGAACAGATTAAGAACATTTCAGGCTTAAAAACGGCAAAATTTTAAGAACAGCCAGCCTTAACCGAAATTTCCTGGTTCTTAAAAAAAAAGAGAGTAATGGAAATATCGATCCAACTGTTTTTCGTTTATGAATGGTACTGAAGTAGGCTCAACATAGTCGAAACACAATGTGAGACGAGAGGAGAGCGTTAGGCTCTCTGGCTCGCAGAGTTAAAGGTGATTTCATGCAGTCTATTCGACTCTCACATATGCAGTTTAAGTTAAATATGTGATTATGTATGACACTTGAGAAGGCTCGAGATAGCAGAAACATACGGTCAAACGGGAGGAGAGCCTTGGACTGTATGGTTAATTGACGATTTCATTGAGCTCTATAGCTCAGTGGAAACGGTGTTTGTCTTCGGTCATGCAGTCCAGGTTCGAATCCCATCCATTGTGGCATGCCACTTGTGGACAAATCTATTCAAGTGTTTGCCATTCATGAATGATATGTACAAATATGTATGATACTTAGGCTCAACGTAGCCAAAACACAAAGCCAAACGGGAAGAGCGCCTTGGGCTGTATGGTTTAGACTTGGGTTAATTGGTGATTTCATTTGGATCTTTAGATTTATGGAATCCCATGTACTATGGTCACTTGCCGAGAAATCTATCCTGGTGTTTGCCGTTAGTGACAAATATATGCAAATATTATCACCATTCACGACAAATCTTTATATCAAGAATATACAATGTATCAATTCTAAATTTGTTACTTTCCTTTAGATGCTGTTGAATCTCCACAAGAAAAGTTGGATGCAAGGACTTACACTTCAGAATTATCAAGATCACTGTCAGGCCAACGAAGATGTCATTAAAGATATGTTACAACTTGCTAAGAATTACCATAAGGTATGCATCTTAGTTCATTGTTGCTTGTTTGTTTGTTTAGAAGTTGTCTAGGATAGCAAACAAAACCGTATCTTTTTTATCTGGTGCGCCTTGCATCGCCTTGGATAATCTTGCATCTCTTAATTTCTCTCCAACCACATGTCTCTCCTTCATGAAGACCAACAGAAACGCAATGGAACTTTGGTGGTCCAGCCCTCAAGAGTTGCGTAACGTGTCTAGTATTTCAGTCCTTGTAGAATGACTGGTACCCCCGTAAAACCTCTTATTTTGGCCCTTTCTGGCTTCTCAATGTAATTGACAATTTTGCAAGGATGTACAGTATAAAGAAAGCTATTCCACCAAAAAATTTTAACAAAATCTCAGCCCTAGTTGCTTATTGACCAGTTGCTTATTTAAAAAAGTGTTCTTTGGTAAGTCCAAGAACGGTAGACTTAGCATTTCAAAGTCCCTTTTGAGATTGTCTGGAACTCGTTTCGAGTTTCATTTGGAAGTTAATTGCAATTACGAATCTCTGTGAAGTCTACCAAATGCTCTGCCGGTTGGGGTAGAATGCTTAGGGTGCGTGCGTCCTTTTGCGACCTATTTTGTGTCCTTTTTTTCTGGAAACTTCCGAACAATTGAAAGCCCGTTCTTTTGAACAACTTTTGGGAAAACCAAAGACTTTGAAGGCCCCATACTCTCACGACTCCAGAATTAGAAGATTTCGCAGAATTCGCAGAGAAATTGTTTACAAATCAGCTTCTCTAAAATCTTCCGTTTTTCAAGAAAGTGCGTTTTTGGCGCCTGGAATCCTAAGTCTACTTTTTTCGGAATTGAGAAGAGATAATAATCCCAATAGAACGCACCTTTAAAGAGCCTTCCCAATCTTGCAGACCTAATTTTTCTTTATCTCGTTCTCTCAATTTAGATGTTTATCTTTATTTATAATTACTTTATTCTTAATGCTTGTCATCTCACTAAATGTTACGTTATTTTTTTCGAATTGATTTAGGCATTAGAAGACGAAGAAAAGATGACTCCTGAGCAATTAGCAATTAAGAACGTTGGCAAGCAGGTATTGTTTTCTTTACCGTTCATATACAGCTACAGTATCAGTTTAGATACAGTTCTTATTTCTCTGATTGGTGTTTAAAATACGATACCAATGCAGCTTCCCTTTTCTGGTTGCTGCATTGTGATCCACATCTTGGGCGTATTGTTTAGTCACATTCTGAATTCAGCAGACGCCTTCTCTTTTCGGCAGACGTCGGAACGTATTTTTTTAGTTCAGTCTTCTGAAAACGGCAGGTTTCGCAGGCCTCCAAAACCTTCTGTCCTCGAAGCTGGTAGGTTTTGCAGACATCGCAAAGAATCTCTTTCTCGCTTTGAAATGAATGGTTTAGTTCAAGTTTGTTCTGATCAGCCTACCGTTTTCGGTAGCTGTGTTTTTTGGTATAGGAAACTCCTGCTAAGTCTACTGTTTTCGGATTTTGGAAGATCTGCCAAAATCAGGAGATTACCAAAAAAATACGCCCCTTGTTTCATATTCAACCATGTCAATTTTTTCGGCCTCTTCGGCCTGTTTTTGGGATTTATACTCCGAAGAGTGTCAAAAGACAAAAAACTTTTTAAGTACAGTGGAACCTCTATTAACGCACACCTCTTACCTCTTTACAATAGACCCCTCCAAGCGTCAGACAAATATTTTTTCTACCAAAAATCATTTCTCAGCTTAAAGCAACCTCCATACACAGGACCCCTCTCTACAACGGACAATAAAATTGGTCCCACAGGTGTCCGTTTTGTGGAGGTTGCACTGTATGCAGTGGCGTAACGGAGCAGTGTGGGGCGTTTAAATAAAATAGTGGTCTGGGGCCCCTTTACACGCAAAGTTTACACGCCAAGATTGCCTTTAAATGCAAATTTTTTTTAATCTAAAAGCGTTGTACAATCTTCAAACAAAACAAGAAAACTTACATCAACAAAACAATTACCAAGTTATAAAATCAGGTTAAATAGAAGATTTCTCGGAAGTTTTATTTTAAGTAACCTAGTATACCGGGATTGTTATAGAGCTTTTGTACCAGTCAAGTTTTATCAAGGCTATCACACCGTAAACATATAATCAATAGAACATCTGTTTCTGCGATAGCTTGTCCACAAATATTTAAAAACGTCATGAATACAAAGTTATTTGAATTTTTTACGAAAAGAGATCTAATTCCAGTCCTACAAGCCAATTCTTTTATGTCTTCCAGCATTGACTTGCGAATCGTTTGATAAGTCCAGACTTATCAATTGATTTGGCTTCCACGTTTTCTGTAGACAGCATTGCGAGGTTATCGAGTCTTTTTGGGATATCTTTGACCTCAAGTTCGTTTTAATCAATTTAAAGCTTTTCGAAACGCTTATCCAAAAGTTTTTTACAAATTTTCGCGGGGGCCCCTTTCGGGGCCAAATATTTTGGGGGCCCTTAATTTTGTGTTTAAAGGTGCACACTGTGCGTTACGCCACTGACTGTATGTTCCAAGATGTTTCTAGTCTTTGAGTTGTACAAAACTTCAAAACTGCGATGAACAGCGGAATCATTTTCGGGCACACTTAAAAGCTTTTTTCGTCTGACAATCCTCAGAGTATGAACGTCAGAAACAGACAGAAACAATAGACTAAGGCGGAATATATACCCAGATGCGGATCGAAATGCACCAATCAGAAAGAACGAAAAGCTTCCAATTAAACACAATGCCAATTCAGCTTTTTGTTCTTTCTGATTGGTGCATTTCGAGCTGCATCTGGGTATAAATTCCGCCTTAGTCTACTGTTTTGGTCTGTTTCTGACGTTCATACTCTGAGGAGTGTCAGACGAAAAAAAGCTTTTAAATATGCCCGAAAATGTTTCCACTGTTTATGGCAATTTCCAAAATGTTTCTTTGTTCTTTGGAATATTTAATGAGCTACAGTAGCAATATCTCTAGGAAAACTGCTGTCATTTTATACGACCCAGTTTTACTGTTGGGCGAAAATTTCAGGATTCATTTGGTAGGGTGGCGTGCTAAACGAATCTTTATCTTCTTTCAGGACCCTAAAAGGCATTTAGAAGAAAAAGTGGACTTTATGATGACATCAAATATCGTACAATGTCTTGGCGGGATGTTGGATTCCATTAGCTTTTAAGTACACTTTTTGTTTTCTTTATTATTACATTTTTCAAAACACTGTATTCGAACAAAATCTGTGTTGGAAAATATTCGTCAGTTAGTGTTGAAATTATCCATTGTTTTTGGATTCCTTTGGTACTGTACATTAAAGGTGATCTTTGTTTATGCAAAAACTTCAGTATTGGAAAGAAGTACTCAAACAATATAGGGCATACTTTCGTACATAAGCTTTTTCATCTGATACTCCTTAGAGTATAAAGACCAGAAACATATCAGAATAATTGATTAAGGCAGAATAAACCCAGATGGGAACGAACTAAACCAATTAGAAAAGAGAAGAGCAAGGTCAATTAGGTCAATGCCCAGTACCATCAAGAAAGGGGTTCTGGTGGGGTCAATGATCTGGGGCCGAGACTCTAAAGGGGGTTTACAGCCCCCTTAAAGGGGGTTTAAGGGGGATAGCTACAAAAATTGAAATTCTTTTCATGCTTCCCTCAAAAAACCTCCTAAAGGTCTTATACAATAACATTACCTGGGGGTCTGCACTGGTTCTTGATGACCCAATTAAGCTAAAACATTCTAAGCCCAAAAGGACCCATTAGCTGGAACACCTTTGAGTTGAACAACAAGTGGAACAACAGTGGCACAATTCATCTGAATTTTAGAGCCCCTTCACATGCGAAATTTCGAAGCGCTTTGAAACTCGCGGCGCCGTGAGTTCAGTTCGGTGCCTGGTCTAAGCCTTTACTGAAACTCAAAGCGCTCTGAACTCAGTTCGGGTTTTCAAAGCGCTTTGAAATTTCAAAGCGCTTTGAAAATCTCATGTGAACAGAAATTTCTTCAAAGCGGAGCGAAATGAGAAAAGAGCATTGCACCACGGGATTGAACTGACTAATTTTTGGCGCCATAAAAACAAAGTTACACAGAGAGACCAAGAGAGACGGAACAGAATTAGTCACATCACAATCACTTCTCACAGGTACAGAAGGAAATGAAAACCCTTGGATTGAGAAAAAAGTAAGAGAATACCTTTTTTAGAATTAAGCCTTTAATCTTTAACTAATCTAAAACTATAGGGTAATCTATGGAGAGCTAGAAGGACAATTTCAAAATTAGGCCCTTTTCTGCCCTGTTCATGTGTTTATGATTTATGGCTTAAATGGCAGTTTAACTAATAATTTGCAGCTTGAAGTTATATTTGTAAATCTTTTTTTCTAGTCTGACACCAAGTCAGGTGTTCCAATAGCGTTTCTTCTTCCTGATGTACCTGTTTCGAATCTGTCGATATCTACGGAGAGCACAATTCTTATCCTGAATAGCTTGAGACGCTTGCTGCCTCAGCTCTTGGTACTGAAAAATCAACTGTAAAAACAGAACAAAATGAAGCTGCAGAGTCAAAGACATCATAGTCAAGAGCAATTTAATTACAGAAATGATTATTAGTCTTCGCCGAAAATCGTCTTCACCAGCCGCCATTTTTGTTTATATTCGAAAGAAATTTTTGGCGCGAAAACCTTGCAATTAGCATGCGGCAATATTCTCAAAGCGCTTTGAGATATTCATGTGAACAGACTGCAAATCCAAGGAACCGAGCTGAACTCACGGCGCCGCAAGTTTCAAAGCGCTTCGAAATTTCGCATGTGAAGGGGCTCTTAGACAAGCACCCAAGCTGAGTAAACTTTGGAAGTCAATTTATTCAAACCAAAAAGGGATTTTTATACACTGATTCAATTACAACCAAAATAAGAGCAGGGTAACTGCTTATGATGAGCATTGTTCTATTATACAATAAACAATACTAATAATCCGAGACCAGTTTTGGTATCCAATTGTCTGCAAAAGTCCACTCTCTGCAAGATGGCAAATTGACACATGTACCAACGCAAAAGAAAGGATGGCTAAGTGTCAAATGAGACAAATTGCCGTGAATCATTCAGAAATTATATGTCTCCTTCTTCTTTGGCATTTTAGTTTTCCCTGTTTCTTTCCAAACGTCTTGAAACTCGTCACGCTGTTTGAGGTAGACTTCCTTGCATTCTTCAAAAAATTCGGGATCTTGATAGCTACAAAGATAAGACATGTTATAATGCCATGCCATACAACGCAAACACTCCTTTTGGTCACACTCATTTAAGTTAACGCTTTTACCTCGATGTAAACAGGGTTTAAGAGACAGCTTGTTATAGCCTTAGTGCTAGCAATAGTGTTGAGTGATAGTGGGCCGCTGGCAATTCAAAACGGTACTGTTGGCTAGACTAATTTTTACGAGAAAATGATACCATCGGCTGGACCAATTTCTACCAATATGATACCCTTGGCTAGACAAATATGGTTGAAACTGTTGGTCTTGAGTCCGAAAAATCAAAGATCTACTTATTCCTTTACCAGTTTGTTTAGAAATGTTTACGATGAAATTTCTACTTTCCAAGGCTACTCAAGACAAAAGCATAGCTGCTCCATTGCTTAATGTCAGGCCATGATTAGGGCCAGGCCAGGCACACCTCAGAAATTTCCCAAGGGACAAATCCAAAATGCTTACTGTTTGGCAAGGCAATTCTTCATCGCATCATTTTGTTCCATGCATTTCCAAATTAAAGAGATTGTCCTTCCTTTTGCACATTTGCTGAACTCTGAAACAGAAATTTGTCCGCATATTTTAAATAAGGAGCAAGATTATGAAAGAATTAACCATAAGTAATTAATACGGCAAGCGTCTTGATGCATATAGCCAAAAAGCTAACGAATTGAGAAATTCTATAAATAGATTCTTGATGACGTCACACGTCACAACT
The DNA here is from genome assembly GCA_014526335.1 of Chrysaora quinquecirrha. Taxonomy (NCBI): domain Eukaryota; kingdom Metazoa; phylum Cnidaria; class Scyphozoa; order Semaeostomeae; family Pelagiidae; genus Chrysaora; species Chrysaora quinquecirrha. The sequence continues at coordinate 4,026,370 of JACTAT010000010.1, forward strand.
ACATCTATTATGATAAAGTGAAAGTACCCTCAACAAGATCTTTACACCTGACTTTAGCCTCCTCTCTCATAATCTTTGGTATTAACACATCCCGCTCAACATTTCTAAGTGTTCTGCCTTTTGCCCAAGGTGCTATTTCTCTCTGATTTTCACCCTGCACATTTTCGTCAGACGATTTCGTGTCAGCCATGTTTTTTCGAATCTTTCAGTTGTTGCTGTTGTTGTTTGTTTTTATTTGTAAAACATGGAATATTGAGTAGAGGAATAGAATTGTGGAATTGAATACTATAGATGGAATTGAATGATGGAGTGGAATGTCATTTACCCTATGTTGAATTATTGGTCTAGTGGTTTATTGGTTATTAATAATTATTCGTTATTATACTGGTTTTTATGAGGCAGCCTGCCCCGTTGAATTTCAATAGTGATTTTCAAGGCTGTGAAATTTGCATGAAAGGTTTCTGCAAAATCGTTTTGTCTTGAGTTTGCATTGGTTGACCAAGACTACTGAAAACCAGAAAAAAGTGATGAAATTGTAGGAATTATCAATCGTGGTGTTGATTAGTGAGTTATCAATTGTTCAAGCGTTGGTTTGTGAGTTAGTTACCTAGTGACACGCCACCCCACACCAATATGTTTGAATTCTTCGAACATGAAAATGGGAAAAAATCACGACGTCGTTTTGAGGTCACACAGCCTTCTAAGGTTTACATATTGCATGAAGCAATGCAAATAGATAATGCACATGCATCATAGAACGTTTCATGGTATACAGGACCAATATTTTCATAGAAACTGATAATGGAATTTTTACCATATAAGGAAAAATGCTGACGTCATCAAAATTAGTGCTCCGCAAGAAAATGTTTCGCGCTAATATAATCCTTGTCCTGAACAGATTATCGAAAAGCTCGGGAAGTGTCATTGGGAAACTCTCAGCAGTTGAGTTTCTGCCCGCGGGCACCGCGGGCCTATCGGGCCAAGCGTTTATTGTTGTTGTTGTTGTGTGCTTTGTTTTTGACATAATGGCAGCTGCAGCGGTGCGAAAAAAGCCAGGGAAACGCCCATTTTTCAAAGAAAAATGCTTTCAATCATTTGTGATACATCTGAAAGAAAAGACGGGGGTTTGTTACAGAAAATTGATAAAACTTGCAGATGCTCTGGAGTGTTTTTGTTAGGCGTGGGTTGGAAAAAGAGGTGATGTGATGGTTGAAGCCATAGCACCTTTTAAAGGCAGATGTCTAGGCCATTTTTGAGGCCTATGCTAAAAACTTTTTCAAGAAGATAATCCCTCACAGAAACCTTAAAACATTGAGGAAAATTCTCCAAATTTCATGAGTTATAGGTAGGTAGGTTTCGTTTTCCTTTCCGTTATTTCAGCTTTTAAAAATAAAGTCGATTTTATAGCTTTCGTTTTATTAGTTTCTAGATTCCGCTGATGTTTGACTTCCCTGGAAAAATTCTCATTGTAAAGTGAAATATGGCAGAAAACAATAATAATAATAACGTGAGAAAACTGAAGACAATTTCAAATGTTCCTGCTCATCTTGCGTTCAATAAATATGTCATCCATGGATATCGAAGCAATTATTCATCCAAAGAGTGTTTGAAAAGTCTCTTCTTTCTTCACAATGAAACTTTGAATATTTACACTCACGGTAAATAATGCGATTGTTCTATCTTTTATTAACTCAAACCTCAAACAAGAGATTCTGATTCTGGTTGACTGAGTTAGTTATGTTGTGATTGGTTGATTGAGTAATAAGGTGATTGATTGATTCAATGATTGCGTGATTAAATGATTGTTTAATTGGGTTGGTTTATTGATTTACTTATGAAGTGATTAGCTGATTCAATGATAGAGTGATTACTGTAATCAATTTAGAGATTAAGTGATTGGTTGATTTAGTGATTGGGTGATTAAATTATTAAGCGTTTGATTGGATTGCTTGATTGATTTATTTATAAAGTGATTGTTTGATTGAACGATAAAGTGATTAATTGATTTAGCGATTAAATGATTGGTTGATTTAGTGATTGAGTGATTAAATGATTAAGCGTTAAATTGGGTTGGTGGACTGATTGGTTGATTGAGTAACCAAGTGATTAATTGAGTTAGCGATTAAGTGATTGATTTATTTAGTGATTGAGTGATTAGATTATAAAGCATTTGATTTTTGATTTGTTGATTGATTTAGTTATGAAGTGATTAATTGGTTAAGTGATAAAGTGATCAGTGATTAAGTGACTGATTGACTGATTGATTGAGTGATTAAATGATTAAGCGACTTGGTTGAAGCGGTCTTTTTCTTGCAGGTATAATGACTGTTTATCTTCTCTCTACTCTGACATCACAATGGCAAGACTTCTCTCAAGGCATCATTGGTATATTGCATTCGGTGCATTGTTTGGCAAGCGTCATGCCGTTTCTTGCAAGCACGATCTATCACTTATTCATGTGTCACCAGCAAGGCCCTACGCTTTACAGAAAACTACTAAGATTTGATATGACTGGTATATGGGCTGTAAATACATTCGGGTATATAATTGCAATTTTCACAACATTTCATTGCAACATTCCACTCCAATTCACCTCAGTGATTCTTTACATAATCTTCTCATTCGTAGCACTTTACTTTCTTGTAAATGCAACTACCCCTTTTCAAAGGTTCATTCCGCTTTGTTACTACCTCGTTGTCAGACCTATGATTATCATAACGAGGCTGTGCTTGAATGATGAGGACCTGGGGACGGGCCTTTATGCGTTAATGGATTTCGTCGCCCTGTTAGGAGCTGTTATAAATGTTTTGAAAGTCCCGGAAAGGTTTCTGCCGGGTTCTGTAGATTTGGGTTTGAATAGTCATCAGATTATGCATATTCTAACTATCGTTTCGATGTTATTGTTAAATAAGGCGGCTGGTAATGATATTAGTTTCCTTCAGTCAAAGTTAAATAAATGTTAAGTCACTGTGCTTAAGCCTGTTTCACAGTGTCGTAAGAATCGTAAGAATTGAGTCGTTCTTGCTCTCCGATCATCGGAGTCTTTGTCTTTTCCCGAGAGCAATGCTGGCATATGTCCGGCTTCGGAATTCAGAGCTTTTTATCCTCTAAAGTCGTCTGCGATCATGGATCATGTGGGGATATGTTTACCTTTATATCTCAATTGCTATTGCTTGCAAGTAGGTTTCTACGGTTTAACTAGTCAGTTAAGGAAAATGATTGCCGATCCCGTGGTCCCGGACAGCATTAGTCTCTTAATCGCTCTTGTCGTAAAAACCGTCCTAGGCATGCAAGGATGTATTTTTGAAATGGAAAAGGAATCATGTATATTCCATGCGTCTATTTGTTCATCTGATCACATTGGGAACGGCTCCGACCGTTGGCTGACTTGTGGGGTCAACTCGCCGAGTCTAAATGTCTATTGACTTCTCAGGGCACAAGATAAACTTGTCATATGAATGGGGCTTGACATGAGTCCCCCGACTTTAACCATTCTTGCCAGTGTGAACCGTGCTTAACTTCATTTCCCTTACAAGTCATTTGATTTGTTAAGCATTTTTGTCCTTTTTTAAGAGTTTTTTTGCGCACCTGTATCCACAGTAATTGTACGCTACATGAATGCACTTTATAGCTAATGTACTACTAGGTAATCGTAGCTTGGTTGCTAATCTATCTCTTGCTTTTGTTACTTATTTATTATGATATTTTGGAAAATAAACCTCTTGTCACAAATTGTCTGATGTTTGCTAGTTTTCTGAGCATTTTCAGGCATTCTAAACCTGACCAGTACTATCCGAAGACTTCACAGAGATGTAAAAGCTTTTCCCAATGAGATGTAAAGCATGAAAAACGGTTGATTTAACAGGTTTGAATTTCCGCCCAGTCTACCGAAACATCTGCCTTTTTGAGTAGAAGGTTTTGAATTAGTATGTGTCCCAAACTGGCCAAACCTACGGTTATGGGCAGGGGTATAGAGATGGGGTGGGGTATCAGAAGGGTAAGCCCCTAGTTAGTGAGAGAAAATGGTAGTTTTTTACCCTTTGGTATTTTTCTTTGATCAATTTGCTGGTAGAGCCCTCTAGAACCCAAATAGACCTTTTCAAAGAGGCCTGGGTCGGCGAAACATTTTTCTGGAAGGGGATCCTTTCAGCGCGCAACGTCTGGTTTGCAAATGTTCCACTCCGTTCTTGTTTCAAGACCCTGTATTCATTCCTCCTTCCTTGTTCCATATTTAGTTCATTCCCGATCCTTGATTCCCCATTCCGGCTTTGGTCTGCGCTGAATTTTGGACTGGTAAGGATGGGAGGGCGTGTCTTGTATGTGCTAATTGACCTAATGTACCTAATTAAAGAGGTTTTGTCATTGCGTGTGTAGCGACAGGTAATAGATTTTTTGGCCAACAAACAGCTAAATACGCAAAATCGCTACGCTAGATTTTGCAGGAAAGACGGGTTGTGTAGTGATCTGATCTGAAGTCTCGAAACCGCTGTTTCGTTACAACAAGACTTCGAAAAGCCCTTGTCATAGTGAAGTTAGGTTCAGAACAAAAATGTTGACCTAAGAAACCTGATTTTCCTGTTTTCACGCTCGTAAATAAATAATTCATTAATTAAAAATTTTGAATGAGAAAAACAAATGTTTTTATACTATTGAACCATTCGCCAACGCACGCCCCCCGGCAAGTCATTCTATTCTTGACAAAAATACGATTTCATTTGTTCAATGGTGTTAAATGAGGCAGAAAAGTCAAAATCTTGAGGGAAGAGGAAATTGGAATACTCTTCGAATAGTTGACATGATTATTGGGAAGAAGAGTTATGTTTCAAGTTGTTGACAAATAAGACATCTTGTGCAAACATTAGGACTGGCCTAAGTTGGTAGAGCGTCCTAGATATCACGATGACGATGGAGATGAAACAAATGACCCAAGAAAAACAGGCCGTCGAAATCAAGAACTGTGCTACGTCGTGTAGAAACACGGAAAAGAAATATGGCTGGCTTGGAATTTACATCAAAGGGCTTCAGTTTCTGAATAAACCGGCGTTTTTCTCGCTTTTTTGTGTGTTTTGGTCGTAGCACAAGGCATGATCATAACTGGCGTGACAAGTGTAATTATTACTTCGATACAGACACGATTCGGCTTCACAAGCGTGCAAGCTGGCGCTTTATCGAGTTCTTACGACACGGCTTATGGAGTTTCGTCGATTTTTGTTAGTTTTTTTGGACATACACGCAAGCCTTATTTACTTGGAGTGGGAAGTATCGTGCTAGCAGTAGGCTGTTTTACTGCCTCAATACCGAATTACATAGTTGAAAAATACCACGCAGGGGTAGTGACTGACATTGACTGGTGCAATTTGAATAACACCCTGTCATCATATGCAACGTCAGAATGCAAGAGTGGGGCTTGGTATTACCTCACAATTTTCTGCATTGCGTATATTACAATGGGGTTGGGTGCCACCCCTATTTATATTCTTGGCCCCAGCCACTTGGATGACATCACTAAACGTGGACAACATGGAGTCTATATTGGAATAATGTATGCGTTTGCTACATTTGGGCCTGCTTTGGGCTTTCTAATTGGAAAACCGATGCTCAGTACATACGTCGACATCACACAGGTAATGATTATTTGCACGTAACCCCCTGTTTGCAGTATTCGTATGGAATCCCCGTTGTTGTATTCAAATATAACTTAGGAACCCCCCCTGTGATGATAACAATACCTCTGAGCATGTTCTTTGAAATGATCTCTTTCCAATATACATCACGCTTCAGTCCCTTTTGTTTGAGTAATTCTACTGCATCCTTATATTTGTTCTGTCATTTCAATTAGCCATGATAAAATAATAAATCTTTGATAATTGCATAATTATTGAGAAGGAGTGGAAAATATATGTATTTCTACTTCCTTCCTTCAAACATGAAGGCCCATGAAGGGGGTACAATAATAATAATAATACTCTATCTTTTTCTTTCAGCCTGCAGGTTCAAATTTGACACCAACAGACAGCATCTGGGTTGGTGCATGGTGGATGGGGTATTTAGTGGGAACTGGAATGTTCCTATTGATCTGCATTCCAATGCTCGGGTTCCCGCAGGAGTTCCCGTGTACAGAGAATATCCGCGCGTCAAAGAAAGACTTGGAGGATACCGTGGAAGAGGATGGGAAACTGGCCATTAACTTCAAGTCATTGTTCCCTGCGTCAAAAGCTCTCCTTAAGAATAAGTGCTTCATGTTCATAACACTCGCCGTTACAACGGAAGGTTTAGCAACAGGCGGATTTTCAACGTTCATTCCGAAGTTCTTTGAGTCGCAGTTTTTCGTCTCAGCGTCAAACGCCGCTCTGTACACTGGAGTGATAGTTGTTCCTGGTGCCGGCGGTGGAATACTTTTAGGCGGCTATTTGATTAAAAAATATGAATGGAATTGTCAGAAAACAATCAAGATGTCCATGATATTTTCGCTGATTGCCTTCGCTTCAACGGCAAGCGTTTTTATTGGCTGCGGAACTAAACAGATTACTGGTGTGAATGTGCCGTACGCTGGAAAGTAAGTATTGAGATTAATGTTTACTGTTATGATGCTTGGGTTCTTCTGATTGCATTCATTGTATTGTGCATACGTTTGCATTTGGTTGATACGCCTGTCAATATGGAGTTCCCGTTAAAGGGGTATCAGGGACATTAAAGGTGCCGTTTTTGAGTCTACTACTAGCCTAGGGCTACTCAGTCGACTTTACACTTTACCCCTGGTCTGGATGCATTAGCATATAGCAGGGTGCAGCCACTCACGGCGCTCATAACTACCGACCAGGTACCCCTGGGTGGAGAGAGGCACATTTGTGTTAACAACTTGCCCAAGGTTTTTATCTTAGCAACACAAGTGGAAAGACCGTGGCTCGAACCCACAACATTTTCGTTGTGAGTCCAGTACGCTAACCACTGCGCCACAGAGACCTCACTGGATATTTCCAGATGTCAAAGGTATAAAGGATAATTCGTGATAAAATATAGGGCATAGGATATTTTTTTGAAATTTTTTTGAAACCCTTTTTCATTTCAGCTCGCACGCTTCTGGAATCGACGCCGCGTGCAGACTAAACTGCTCGTGTAGCTACACGTACAAACCAATCTGCACCAAAGATAACAACCATATGTTTTACTCTGCTTGTCACGCGGGTTGCACGCGAGAGAACACGAAAAATGAAGTAAGCGAAAAAATCTTGTCAGATTTACTTTTCACAAGCTTTTTCGTTGCAAATTTATCAATTTTCTGTAAAAAACCCCTGTCTTTTATTTCAGATGTATCACAATTGCACCTGTTTCCCAAATGGCGTAACTGTTGCTGAGAAGGGGGGTTGCTCCTCAGTCTGCAGCTTGATGTACTTATTTATGCCAGCATTCTTGCTGACAATGGTTTTTACCTTCCTGAATAACGTTCCTCTTATCAATGCAACTTTTAGGTAAGTAATAATAGCGAAAATTACCAATATTTATGACATTTTATTATTTTACGCCTGGGGAGTCCGAAAGCCAGTTTTCTTATTTCTTCCATAAAAATCCTGATTATCAACCTCGTTGAATTTAGACTTATTACCCAGTTATCGCCCATGAGACCAAGGCTGCTAGCTTAATGCTAAAATGAGATCGCTGAAATTGGAGTTGTAGCGGGGTGTCGGAGCTATGGGGCAGCGAAAACTAACGACTCATGTAATAAGTCTAGAAGGGGGCTTTAAATCGGGATTCTGTGACGCGATTCTGTGAAACGGTGACGTGTATCCCGTCCTTTGGTCTCCAAATGGTCTTAAGGTTCAGACGCGATTCTCTGAATCCGTGATGTGTGTTAATTATTCTTATTTATGCTTACTCGCTCCCAGACTCTTTTTAGTATTTAAGGAATATTTCCGTTCTTTTATTAAGTTGTTGTCCTCAGTTCGTCACGTCATTCGCTTCGCTTACGTATTCAGTTCAATCGTTTCAATGCTCACAGTTATTACCAATAGTTTATGTATATAGTTTATTATAGTTATGTATATATTTGGGAGATAAGTTGATCTCTTGTTTCACGTTCTTCACAATGTGTATCCCGTCCTTTGGTCTCCAAATGGTCTTAAGGTTCCCGTATTGCCCTCAGTGCATGGCCGGTAATGTAGCTCATTCTTTACGTCTATATAGAAACATTACCTTTACTTGTTTGTTTACAGTGTTGTTTTGAATATTTTATCTTATTGGTTTTCTGTTTTCTGTAGGGTCGTCCCAGAGAGTCAGTCTTCGTATGCACTTGGATTCCAGCAAGTTTTCGTCCGTTTTCTTGGGTTTATTCCTGGGCCTATCTTATTTGGTAAAATGGTCGATAAAGCTTGTATTCTATGGCAAGTAGATCATTGTGGCAGTGGAGAAAACAAAAATTGTTTGGAGTACAACAATGGCCTTTTTAGGTAAGAAACAGCATTCTTGTTTATATATCACGCAATAAATCAGAGCACTTAATGTTACCTTTGCTGAAATTAAAGATCCATCATCATTTTCTGAATATGCATGAAGGTAGTGCTGTGGCGTCGTGGCCTAATCCATCTGGCTCGTTGTGTCATAAGCTCAGCGAGCCCAAGCTACGGTAGCGTCACAACCAGGGTCGAGGTCTCGATTAGTTAACCTTCAGCTGAGATTAGCGACTGGCGCCAAGTACAACATTCCACCTTTACTGCTATACTGTATTTTCTGCTCGTCCGTTCTTTGCAGCAAATGAAAAAAGTAGAAATGCCTTCTGCCTTCTTCGCGTCCCTTTTGACCTTCACCTTCGCTGCTCGCTGCATACAAAAGTGAATTTGTCTTTATACAATAGGAGTGGCACTTGTTTACTTTGATGCCCATGATGCGTGCTACTATTAGTGAATGATTAGCCTTGGAAAGACTTAGTTATGCCGCAGCGAATTAACACCGAGCTTTGAAAAGTTTGTCCATTGTAGTCGGCATAACTGCGACGTATGAAACCAATACCGAACTGCCGAAGCTTATTCTAACTGCGCCACTTCTTCAGCAGCTCTGCTGCATAAAACTCCGTAACTACACCTTAAACTGATTTAACTTTGACCGATGAATCTACAGTCGCAGCTGTGGCAGAGTAAGGGCGAAGATAACAGTTCACAACTGAATTAAATTCGCTGCTGCATAACCTCTACGCATGAACTAGGCCTAACTCTTCTCGGTGACTTTTGGTTCAGATTCTATATTCTATACTCAGTCATTCTTTTTTTTTTTTTTCAGGTATTATTTTTATGCAGTTGGCGGTGCTTTCAAATTGCTGTCTTTCGTATTTCTTGTCCTTGCCTATTACGCTTACACACCACCACGCAAATTCCCATCCCAGATCAGCCAACAAGACCTTGTGTTCCACGAATACATTCCACCAGAACAGAAGAACGGTAACACAGTGAAAGAAAATGGGCCTACGACGCAAATTTAACAAATGTTGAATAATTAGGTATCTATATTGCATTTGTATCATTAAAATTCATTGTATGATGTACATTTATTCATATATTAACCCATGTTTACCTCGACACAAGCGGCAATATGCTGTGCTTCTCTGATGCTAGTGAACCTCTACGCCCTGATATGTTTTAAGATATGGCATGTTCCCACCTAGACTCGCTATACAAGTCGTTTGTAATTTGGCTATTGAATTGAATTGCTGGACGCCAAAATAATTTCGCCAGGTGCGACGTCATCATCCCTTGTTACGGCGGACGCACCTGCGCATCTTTCGATGTCTTCCTGCACAACTTGTCTATTGCTCACCTGTTATACACCATGCCTCTTTAACTGTCGTCCACTAGGGCTTAAAGAGGCATAGTGTAGTACAGATATCCTCTAGGGCCCGCAGTTTGTTTGGCGTCCAGCAATTCAATTCAATAGCCAAATTACAAACGACTTGTGTATCGAGTCTAATCCCAACCAGCCGAGACGGTGGGGGCAGGTTGGTATTCCTGATTTTGAAGGTTGTTGTGCTTGATGTTTGTATGTGATTGATGGATATGTCATTATGTTTAAGAACAGCCAGCCTAAGCCGAAAACACAAGGACCCTCCAGAACGTCAAGCTTACCCTCAGTCTTTAGTTGCAGAAAGTCGTGAGGAAAATGCCTGCACACGGTGAGGATTTTTGTACGAATGGCAGAAAATATCAAACACGATAGATATTGTGCTCACAGGCGCGAATGACTAATTATTCAGGAAAAATTGCGCGCGCACGATTTCAAAAGGAAAAAATGTTATGCATAGTTGTGTAAGAAATATTCTCCATAGTTGTGCTCTTTGGTTCAGTAGATGTCTTGATTATAGTTTGTAAAATATTCTTCATTATAATTGTAATTAAATGTTTATCAGCTGGGCTGAATATCTTATCATGCGTTTACCGTAATTCTGTTGTTTCACTTGGTACTTTAGGTCGGATTTTCCAATAAGCAGATTAAGTACATTCTTAGGCCCTGATCGACTTATAGAAAATTATTTGCCAGTCGTTGGGGATTTGTCTCTTCAACAGTCGTGCTTGACCACCTCGCGGCGAGACGTCCTAGTCTATTTAGGAAAAAACCAAACGTGCAAACAAGACATCACACTGTAGTTTCCCAAGTATAGTATTTGCCAGTTCAGTCATACTGCGAAACATTGCTCGACGAGCAAATATTTTCGACGAGCAAATGTTTTTTTGAAAAGGTTACATTGTGTTTGACAAACAATAGCTAGCCAAACATACTAATATTGTTTGCCAAACTCTGTTTGACCATATACCTTTACAAGCAAAAACAATCACAATTTGTTTTCAAATCTTTGGAAAACTTCGAAACTTTTAGAAACATTTTCCTCTTTGTACAAGCAAGAAATGTTTGGCAGAGAATGCTTTTTAGAAATGGGCAAACATATACTAGAGCAATTTACTCGGCTAGAAGCTTCAAATTGCTTTTCAAACAATGTTTGTTTCGTCCGAAGTTCAAGACATGACCAACAGAGGCATCATGTGTACTTGCTAACTTTTGAGTTTATCATTTATTAGGAATCTTGTAAACATTAAGAGTGTCTTAACGTAACTAATAATACATTGTTTTATAATTCTGAGTTGAATTAGTGCTGTAAATTTCGTACCTATAATGTAATCTTTTTTTGGTAAAATTGCAATGAATGGTCAAATCGTTTATCTGTATCTGTTGTAACCTCGCGCTTCTGTATACTGTAAACGACCTCCTTTTCGTGATAGTAGCACTGGCGTAGCGAGTGGGGCCACAGGGTGACCACACCCTTTTGCCCCTCCAATGTTGGGTGTTTGTTTGGCTATGCTACTGGACAGTAGCGGTCGGTGTCGGTCACCATGAGTACACCGGATTTTGCTGGGTCGGGTGCAAATTATGTGGAATGGACGAGATGTACCAAGGGTACTAATACCATCAGTGCAATCTGGGGTGCAACTGCGGCCCCTTCTGTAGAAAATATTACTCGGCTATGTGAATTATGGAATAATGAACACCTTTGGACAAGAACATTGGAGAATCTCGATGGGCCTTTCATTTGCATTCGGATTCCCGTTAAAAAAAAGGATTTCCAAGGGATTTCGGTGAAAACAGTAGGATTTCTAGCAAAGCTGTACCTCGAGCTGTACGAGATTTTAAAGGAAAGAATTGCTCCTGGGAGAAACTTCTCGAAGAATACCAAGAGTTGTTTTGTTTTCATGGAAACAATCAGTTAAATCCAAAGTTGAGATCTCATCTTCCTCCCACTTTTGGAGCGGAAGATACCACGCCCCCTCATTTCTTTGAAAATGAAAACATCTCAACGATCAACTTTGACAATAGCTATTGTTTTCGGGTTCTTGTTGTCAACAATAGTAATGCACTAATCAATTCCATCTATTATTTATTTATGAGAGCAATAAGAACATAGCGTCTAGCAAAGCAAAGCAAATAATGTTGTCAAGAGAAAATAAACGACAAACGATTAGCTAGAGTTGCACTAAATTGGATATTTTTGCTGAATCAAGCAAAAAAGAACGGTTGAATAACTTTGGCTGGCATTAAAATAATATCAGTGCGTGGGTAGGATACTTTCTCGTGCTCAATGACATACTTGCTGTGTAAACAATTGCTGGCCTAAGTGATATCGAAGAAAGTTTGAATGGTGCTATGACACGGATTACTATCTATTTCCATATTTATCAGACTAATTACTCTTAGGAGGAATTAAATAAATCGATATATTATCGTTGATTTTATTATTTTTGCTCACTTGTTGATCAGGGTAGGTTTTGTTGGATTCAGTGAAATTTTTGGGTTGTTTTTGGTCTTGTTTATTGAAACTTGAAAGTTATCGATTTTCGCAGTGATGTGAAACAATTAACAACGCGATGGTTGAATGAAAATCCTTTTGGGATACAAAATAACAAAAGCATTCCAAGGCTTATTGCATATTGTATAAAATTCACGAATTCATTATTTTGCTGAGATGGCTATTTTATAGCAAATCGACAAGTAAAACTGTGAAGAAGGAAGAATTTTGAAAGGCCTATTTTATTTGGCATCATCGAATCTGACATGGAGCTAGAGCATCGAGCTGGCGATACTGTGCAAGGAGACAAAACTACAAACCCAGACAAGAAATATGGCTGGCTTGGTGTTTACTTCAGAGAACTCCAGTTTATCAACAAACCGATATTTTTTCTTATTTTCATGTGTGCTTTGATGGGAACTCAAGGCATGATCGTGACTGGTGCCACGAGTGTGATCATTACAACGATTCAAACACGATTCGGCTTCACAAGCGTGCAAGCTGGGGCCCTTTCGAGTTCTTACGACACGGCTTATGGAGTTTCGTCGATTTTTGTCAGTTTTTTTGGACATACACGCAAGCCTTATTTACTTGGAGTTGGGAGTATCGTCCTAGCAATAGGTTGTTTTACTGCCTCAATACCGAATTACATAGTTGGAACATACCATGCTGGAGTTGTTACCGATATAAACTGGTGCAATGCTAATAGTACCCTTGCTAATACAAGTGCATGCAAAAGTGGTGCATGGTACTATCTTGCCATATTCTGCGCTGCATATGCTATAATGGGGTTAGGTGCCACCCCTATTTATATTCTTGCCCCCAGTCATTTGGACGCAAGCACGATGCCTGGACAAAATGGTATTTATCTGGGCACCATGTATGTCTTTGGACAAGTTGGAACAGCCATAGGGTTTCTGATTGGAAAGCCGATGCTCAGCACTTATGTGGATATCGTTCAGGTAATGTAGACCCCCGTCCTCTTGTTATTTTCCAGTCATGTGTAATAGAAACTGCAATGATTCACGGGTGTACCCTGTACCCTAATGATTTCACTGGTCACGGGTTTTTATCGGTAATACTGTAGTTTCACGAGTGTACTGTAATGGCTTCCCATCGCCAATGTGCTGTAAGGGTTTCATTGGTGCACTGTAATGGTTTCACGGATGTACTGTAATGGTTTCAAGTGTGACTTACTCTCCTCCACCGTTTGACGGTCGACTCTGCCAGAGCATGAATCTAAATGGACAACGCCCCAAAGTAGGTGATTACCATCATAATATTGCGGTAATATTGCAAATTATAACAAATTGGATGGCATAAAACATGGTTTAACCATACATCTGGTAAACACATGATAGTACCAGAATCTGAAATCAAAGACCAAAGAGGGACTTTAACCAATCCCCAACACGTCCAAAGAATAGCATGATAGAAACTCTTTGAAAACAAAAAGTCACAGAAAATCCTTGCCGAAGCAGCAAAATTCCAAGGAAGGACATAAGATGTTTCTCGAGGAGCAATTCATTCCTTGTAATCTCGATTTCTAAAATTTCGATAGAAATCCCTTGTAAATCCTTCCGTTAGAACAGAAATCCCGTACGTCTTTTCAAAGGTGGATGTTTGAACTACAAACACTTCCAGTACCGTACACGTCAGAATCTCTTTCTGTTTACGTTTCGCACCCATAGGCACCTCTGTCACAGAATAGGTCCCATTCTGTCCCTCTATCTGTGCGTTTTCTCGTAGTCGATGTTTTTCTTCGTCCCCTTTTCGTGTTTATCATTCTAATAGCCACATTTCATGTTTTTTTCAGCCTCCAGGCTCAAATCTGACACCATCGGACAAAATCTGGGTCGGCGCATGGTGGATGGGATATTTAATCGGCACTGCACTATTTCTGCTCATATGCGTGCCGATGCTCGGGTTCCCGCAGGAATTCGCGTCGACGGAAGCAGTACGTGCAGCTAAGAAAGAACTGGATGACACGATAGAGGACGAAGATCAACTAAAACTGAATCTGAAGTCGCTGCTCCCAGCTTCGAAGGCGCTTCTTCAAAATAAACCATACATGTTCTTAACATTAGCGATTGCAACCGAAGGACTTATCGTCGGTGGTTTCGCTACTTTTATCCCGAAATTCTTCGAGTCGCAATTTTTCGTATCTGCATCGGACGCTGCCTTATATTCCGGGGCGGTATTTGTACCCGGTGTTGGGGGTGGGATTATTTTAGGGGGTATACTGTTGAAGAAATTCAAGTGGAACTGTCAGATGACGCTGCGGATGATTATAGTGTTTTCAATGCTTGGGTTAGTGTCATCTGCTAGTATTTTCATTGGCTGTGGAACGAAGGATATAACTGGTGTCAATGTTGCATACAAGGGACAGTAAGTCTTTTAAACTCTTTTTCTTTCATTTGCCTGGTTCTCTTGAATTTGATGTGGCGTTGTGGTCCAATCAAGCTCGTCGGCGTGGCGAGCGCCATTCGCGCCCGGGGGCAGACACGAATGTCGCGCCCCCTTTAGTCCATTTTTAGTCAAACTTTGATTTTTCATATCTTTATTTATTACAATATTTTACAATTTTGCGCCCATTATGACTTGGCGCTCGGGGGCACTTGTCCCTCCCTTGCCCCCCTTTGCTACGCCACTGATCAATCTGGCTCGCTGTAGCTATCATAAGCTCAGCGATGTCGGAGCTCAACTCAAGCCCCAGCTAGATAAGCTACGGTAGCGTCACAGCCAGAGTTGAGACTTCCGAAATTCCAAAGCCCATTCTTCTTGACAAATCTCTAGAATCAGAGAGTTTGAAGGCTCCGAAGAAACTCTCCTAACTCCAGAGCTGGAAGATTTCACAGACTTCGTTGAGAAATCGTTTTTAAATCAACTTCTCTAAAGTCTTCCGTTTTTCAAGAAAGTATGTTGTTTGCGTTGCGTCTTGAATTGAAAGTCTTCAAACAAAGGCAGACTGACAGCGAATCTCCAGCAGGGAGCGCGGAAGATCTCCAGGGTTGTTATCACAAGGAAGAAGGGCCCACCATTGTGGCGCAACCGTATGCGAAGGCAGTCCTGAGCAAGCCAAATTGAAACCATGCTGCAGCATAAAAGGAGTATCCTTGTTGCCGGACAGGCACTGATTTCACCTTTCTTATTTCGACATATCTTTGATTTCAGGAAAGTTCCATACAGTATTGATGCGTCATGCCGAATGAATTGCACTTGCAGTTACACGTACAAACCCATTTGCACGAAAAGTAATCAACACATGTTTTATTCTGCGTGTCACGCGGGTTGTGCACGCACAAACCAGAAAAATAATGTAAGTTCTATTATTCAATTTGCTACCCTGCTTTGATAACCATTCATTTTAGCAAATAACGATTCTTCGTTTTTGTCAGACAGGCAGAGGCATGACACACTTTAGAAAATCTTTTCGTATAGTATGCTTTTTGGCCACGTTATGCTAAAATGATTCTTAAAGCCATACCATAAGTCGTCATTAACAAGGGCACGCGTAACGTTAATTTGTCAAGGTAGAGCTCACATCGCCACGTCATTCATGCACCTTCCTACAAGCCCCGAACGTCTCCGTAACGCAACGCAATAGACGTTCAAGTGGGTCCGTTGCCACAAATCTCACGGTAGTCTTTTCGTTTACACGTGTACGCATGGATCCGTCCCTTTGAATATTTTTTGATCCATATCTGACCCGTCCCATAAATACAATGAAACCGTTGCCATATTTTTTTCATTATTTGACACTATATCATGCGGTTCATGACCTAAAACTAAAACTATAAAACTACAATAAAAACTAACCTAACAAGCAGTTTACGCAAAAGCTAAATGGTTATAAAAGATGACATTTCAAATGTCGAACCTGAAAGTTAAGGATCTTATGGATCCGTAACCTCGTGTTAACATGGTCTATATATCGTTCATTTTTCTTACAGAGTTATCACCATTGCACATGCTTTCCTGATGGCATCACTGAAGCACAAGAAGGCAGCTGCTATTCTACATGCAATTTATTGTATTTATTCATGCCGTGTTTCTTCCTAACATTATTACTGACGTTTTTAAACAATGTACCAATGGTTAATGCAACATTCAGGTAAGCTTTCCAAGCATTCTTTCCCTTGTTTGTCGATTAGTAAATTAGACACATACCCTTCTCGTTTTCATAAGGTATTGGTTTTGTCTTCGTGCTGAGCTCACGGTGTCTACTTGATAAGGTCCAGCAGAAGGCTAATTAAGCAGTGCGACGCACCCGCGATGCAGTCCTTTCTCTTGACGTGATCATACCTCATGATTTCTTTTGCCTTCTGGCTGACAGAAATTTCCACGCATCATATCAAAGACGTATTTTTGGCAGCCCTCATTTTTGACAAACACTCCAAATTCTGAAAACAGTAGACTTCGTAGAAGGAAGTTTTCTTTCCAGGTGTAGGAAGAAGAGGGGCTAGGAGGGCTACGGCAACCAACTGTGAAAAACAGTCTTTCAAAAACAGCCATTTCAGGGCACAAAATTTGACTGAAATCGGGCAAAGTTAAAGAAAAGCCCACTTCAATTTTATCTACCCCTACGCGTATTGTTATTTTGCGCCAACGACCACAGTTAGAGAAAACGGTAGGGAGCTTGAACAAGCTCGGACCTTTCACGACCTTTTTGAGACTGTCTGCGTCTGCGACACCTTCCAGCTTTAAGGTCAGACGGTCGCATGCCGTTTTAAGAAGATGATCCAGAAACGCGCCTCAAAGTTTACCGAGAAAGAGGTGTCCACTAGACATAGAAGGTGACCAAACAAAAACGCCCAAAGTTTAACTTTGGTAGAAATCGAACCCGCTACCAGAGATTGCATTGCCAGTCAGACTTCCACTCAATTCACTTTGATATTCTCCCACTTTAGCAAGCAATTCACCTTTTCAACGAACGACCGCCATTATGGATTTTTCTCGAAAATTATATTGAGTTTTCATTTTATTGTATTGCGTTGCTTAATTATAACTTCCTTTTAACTAAGGGTCGTTCCAGAAAGCCAGTCATCTTACGCAATGGGTTTCCAGCAAGTTTTCGTCCGTTTTCTTGGATTTATTCCTGGGCCTATAGTTTTTGGAAAATTGGTTGATAAGGCTTGTATTTTGTGGCAAGTAGATCCCTGTGGCAGTGGTGAAAATAGAAATTGTTTGGAATACAACAACGCCCAATTTCGGTGAGTTAACTATTGTGAGATCTTTTTCTACTTTCATTCTAAAAATAAGGCCTGGCTAAACACGGAGACATGTCTGTCCGCTCGGTGTCTCCCAGTTTAGCCACCTCCAAAACTTTGTACCGCGTGACAAAATTTGTAGCAAGAGACACGCAAGGAGACAATAGAATCATTTCTGGTCTCCGCGACATGCAAATGACTCAGTGGACATGTTGCTTACTTGTCACTCGCATGTTTAGCCACCCTAGGAGACACGGCGAATGCAATGTCACGCGCGACATATCTCCTAGTTTAGCCATAGTTAATCTGCCTGACCGAAAATACGGTCAAAAACTCAAATGTTGTTATCAGATGTTGAAAACGGAAACGTAATTGCAGTGAGCCAGTGCAATTCAGCGAATAGAATACCGCAGTGTGATTGAACATGGCTTCTGAGTAATGCGTGTTCACAACAACAGCAACTAATTTAGATGATGGCAGTGTTATTTGGGTCATGTATGATACTTTACTAGACATATGGGTGTCTATGGGTGCTTATGGGTGTTTATCTTGGGGGAAGCCCTCTGACTGCCCTTCCTTTAATAGGCCCGTTCAAATGGCACCATTTGTAAAGCCTCTATCAGTGCAGAGCCTGTTCTTGCTTAGACATCGGGATAATTGAATCCAGAAACTTGATCAATAAGAATTTTAGTTATCTCAGTAGCACCATGGTTCTGCTTTCCTAAATCTTTGCCAGAACTTAACGTCAGTTCGAGCACAGCCTGCAATGTGTGTTTCTCTTGCGCAGAGCTCTTTGGCTGCCCGTTCCTTTTAAGTAGATCCATAGAAGTGGTTCCACTTGCAATCCAATGACGTCAGAGCCTGTTCAAGAGTTGAGGGGTAAGGGGGGGGGCAATTGTCGATAAACAACAGAAAACAATACCATCACGTCATCAGTTGGGCAATAGTCTTTTGTTATCTTGAAAACGCGAGGCGAAGGAGAGAAATGTGAAAAGCTATAGCCTCTTGAACCCCTTCGTTTCGTGCTTGCCTGCAATCACTCGACTCGTTTCAATGAAATCTTCTTCTCTTTCAGGTATTATTTTGCTGCCATTGGAGCCGCGTTCAAATTGTTATCATTATCCCTCCTTGTTATGGCATATTACTCGTATACGCCACCTGTTCATAGAGCAACATCACAAATGACTCAAGACACTGTAGTTATTAATGATTACGTAGCTACTGTAAATGGAAACAAAGAGATGCCTGTGGTATAGGTATTAACAATGACTTTAATTTTATACTTGTAGAACCCAGAAATTTTTAATGCATGTTTATAGCTTAAACCGGGGGTAACTCCTATATGTATGGGTACGGGATGTGCCATTTTTGAGGTGCCTTTTTAAAGGTGAAAAATAAATTTTGAGGTATCAAATTTGCTAAAATTACAAAATTAGGGGTATCATTTTTGCTAAGATGATCAATTTTGATAAAGTCACAATAACTGCCAAATAAATTTCGCCTGTATAATTCTAAAAAAAGACTTTTGAGTTTCTATGTATTCATGTGGATATTTCTATGTATTTATAAATTTTGGGGTCAAAATTTTATTTGGAAAATGGCACATCCCCGTCAATGATCTATTGAAGCTACCCCCGGGAGCTTAAAACATACACTAGTAAGCTATTCATGTTTGATTGACTGCTGTAAGGCCTTTTCAAGCGATCAAACATTGTTTGTCAAACATTTGATAGATATTTGCTTTGCAAGAAATGTTTTACCCGTTTGGCTACGTCACAAAACATTGCTTGACGAGCAGAACTGCTAGGCAACGTTTCTTCCGTTGCAAAATGTTTGAGAAATGTTTTGGGACTTGGGAAAACGGGAGAACATTTTGTTTGCCAAGCAGTTCTCCGACGTTTGATATGCAATGTGCGTTTTAGTTTTCAGCGCAAATGCCTTTTTGCCGCATTTAAAATTGCCTCAGGCGTTATATTGGGTTCAAACATTTGAGATATTGGTACAAGTGGGTAAAAAATTCGTTGTTTTTTCTATAAATGGGTACCACGAGAAACAGAATTTATCGGTAGACATGGGTGGGCTCGGAAAAACTAAGCGGCACTTCTAGTCATTTGAGCAATGAAGTAACCCCCCCCCCTGGTAAGAAACAGTACTGTGTTTGGCAAATTGGTATAGAGCTGGGTAAAGATTTGAGTTAAAAGTATGAGCATGATCTGAGCGGTGAGTCCCTCATCAAAATCTGTTCATATGCCCCCTTGACACTTCTTCTCTTGAAGAGTCATTCTTAAGTCTTGTGAAATGCTTGATGGGATGTTCTTATTCTTTATCGCTAAGCATTTGTAATGGTTTTTATTATTTAACGTCCTTTGTTTTACTGTAGTTTATTAAACAATTTTATTAATGTTTGTTCTCTTTGTTTTGCTTTTGCAAAATTTACTATTTAAGCTTGTAAATAAATACAATTTTAATTCTAGGGAGTAGAAATAGTATTGTTAGGTTATTTAATGTTGTTGCGGTATGTTTAAGTTATTTATGTATGCGATAAAGACATTTTGACTGCTGACTTTTTAACGAAATGAAATCTGCTATGTTGTAACAATTTGATACCAGGACCCTTTGCATTTTTTATTTGTTTGTTCGATAATCTCACTGTAGAATTGTTTCCAATTTATGGATGTAGTTCGTGTAATGATTATAATTTTTGCCAGGAAGGTTGCAGGCTCAAAACCAGTCCTTGCCAATCACTCTTATCGGTATATTTTTTCTACGCCGTTATCTGGAAACCCCATTCCCATTGGGCGATTCTCAATTTTTCCAATTATTTTCATGCACGTAGTTTTTGAAAAGATTATAATATTTACCACGAAGGTTGCAAGGTCAAAACCCATCGTTGACGGTCACTCTCCAGTTCAATGCTCCAATCAGTCTATTTCTACGCCGTCGTCTTCAAGCTGCATTCCTATTGATTGATTCTAGATTTTTTCTAGTTAATTTCAGCATTTCACGCGTGAAGTCATTGTAAAAATTATGATGTTTGCAAGGGGTTTGCAAGAGGAAGGTTCCAGGTTCAAAACCCATCCTTGTCAGTCACTCTTTCCCTGGTCACCCTATTCCCTTGACGTCATCTACAACCCGCAATCCTATTGGTCGTTTGTCAGAATAGCGCTCTCTTATTGGTCAATGTCTTAACAGCTTCGATAGGCGGGCGAAATCGATTTCCTCCAGGGAGCGCGAAGCGCGGGAGGCGAAACGACCAATGAAATGCGGTTTTCTGATGTGTGATGCAAAATTCGAATTGCGCTTCGAGGCGAAATCGAGCTGTGTCGTGAAATTTTTGACCCTGTAAAATTTAAGGGTGATATTTTGTTATTACTGTTTTCACTTTAGATCTGGGATAGGTAAGTTTTTTGACTGATTGAATTAGGTTTATTATGCTTTTCTTTTGATTTCTGTGCAAGATTAACAATTGTAAAACTACATTTATTCGAATTATAGCCCTTTTAGTACGACGGTGAGACGTTGGCCTAAGCTACGACAAAACTCCTAGCTGCAGGCGGCTTTCAATTTTCTCTCAGGAATGTTAAAGAATGTTTGCGCTTTCATCATAAAAATGTTACCTCATGCATGGTCAGTCCATGTGTTTAAGCTTTTCTTGCCATATTTTGCCGCTTGCGAGATATCGAGAGAGGAAGATATCTGAATCGTTTCTTGTGGACTCTGGCCTTGTTTTCGTATCTTGTTCTTTTTGTATTTATATCAAAGATACTGCGCAAACAGTAATCAAAATACTCACAAAAAAGAGCGTAAAAATAAAAAACCGACATACGGTTATCAGAGGGAGACAGTCTATTGATTTCTTGAAATGAATGCAACATGAATTTGAATTTTAAACCTTTATGATTCAGTATGTAAAATGTGGCAAAACACGAAGAACGCAAGACGCCATTCGCAATTTTTATTCTAGTTTTCCCGCCCCGACCCAGTCCTCTGCATCACACATAAGAAAACTGTCCACTGGGCGTTTCGCCTCCCGCGCTTCGCGCTCCCTGATTTCCTCCATCTTCATCTTCAAACGGAGTAAGTATTTTCAAAATGGACGTCGAGAATCTTCAAAACTTAAAGAGGAGCGAGTTACAAAAGATATGCAAGCAATACAAGCTCAAAGCAATTGGCAAGGTATGAAAATTTCAAATAACAGAAATCTTGCCCCTGACTAAAAGCAAACAGGACAGTTAAACTAAAGTGGTTAACAAGAAATGGGGTTGCTAGGCCAGGCTAGGCCCACCATAAATTTAGGCCCATCATTAAATTGGCTTGTATTTCTTTCAGCGCTAACTGCCCAATTTCTTTACAATAAATGCCAACGAAATTTTCTTCAAGTATGTCTAAAGACATAGCTTATGAGTGTGTAATATGTGGAATAATTTGTAGTTTTAGAAATGTAGGCAAAATAAACTAATCGATAATAAATGTGTAGAAGTTGTTAAACTAAGGGTTGTTTTTTGGTTTTTATAGAATGCTGAACTTGTGTCACGTATTCAAGAGCACTTCAGAGGTGAGAATGGACAAGCTCCCCCCTCAAATCCAACGCAATTAAACCCCACTGAGCAGGAGAATCAACAACCAACAAAATCTAATCAAGCTGATACAGCTGATACGGAGAGCAGAAAACCAAAACCCCAAAAAGCAAAGAAAACGAAAGATGGTAACACAACAAAGACAGGGAAAGGCATAGCTAAAAAGAGAAAAGACAAAGAATTGCTGAAAGTGAAGAGGATGATAATGTAAGAACAGATGGGATTACCGATGAGAAATTCATGGCATATGTTAATGCTGCAAGTGACGAAGATCCTCGTGCTTCAAACAGTAGTCAAGAAGTGGCATATGATTTGCCTTGTGTTGGCAAGGATAGTGTCTTTATCCCTGGAAAGCTTACTGAGGTGAGATGAGAATGCCTTGTTGAAAATTGTCATTCTTTGCTAGTAATTGATCTACATTGAAAACTCAATTAACCAACACCCCCATTAAAAGGACAACTCAAAAAGAAGGGGGGGCATTTATGCCAGGGGGAAGAGATATACAGTAGTACTCTATCATTTAGACTTACCCTAAGTCACAATCTTTCTTTTTCCATAGTCAATGCTTTATCCGAACACAAAGTCATGCCAGCTATATGATGGCGCTGTGGAGGAGACAGCAAGAAAAGTGAACTGAGATCTCAGTTCACTTTTCTCATTGTCTCCTCCACAGCACAGTCACATTTCGGGCATGAATTTGTGTCTAGACAAAGAAAGATTTAGACTTAAGGTAAGTCTATCTATCACTATGCAGACTTAACTATAATTTACTCAGCAAACTGTGAAATTTATCCTAATTCTCTTTCAGCCACCATCAAGAGTTGAAATCAGTATGCCTGGTTCTGCAGGAAATACCCCTGTATCAAGAGCCTTGACCCCCTTGGACCCTTCAAAACTAATCGCAAAAATCAACCCACTAATGACGTCAACAACTGAGAGAATCAAACAGAGGTCGCCTCCCTTAGCAGAGCATGATAAGGAGGCTGACCAAACAAGTCTTGGAAATAATGAGCTGGATGGCTCTTATGTTCAATGTGAACAGAATACTGTCTCAGTAAGAAATAGCGATGTTAACAATAACACCGAGATTTACCAGAACGAGACATTCGACGTTAGTGAAACTAGGGATCATAGTCTGAGCGTGTTCAGTACACCAACAAACTATGAAGCTATGAATGTCACAGGAAATGAATCTGATTGGCTAAAATCATGTCAGCGAACCAATGGGAAGAAGAGAAAAGTTATGGAGGAAACATTTGTAGCCAGTGAAAAGACAGAAACACTTTCAGCCAGTCAAATGGCAGAAACATTCGTAGCCAATCAAATGTCAGAAACTTTCGTAGCCAATCAAATGTCTGAAACATTCGTAGCCAATCAAATGTCAGAAACATCTGTAGCCAATCAGATCCCAGTTAATCAGAGCCTAAATTCAAGACGTGAAACATTTTTAATTGACCCTAATGCAAACAGAACCAAAACGGCTATACAGCCTAGCAATACAGGCTTAGAGGATGATAGAAGAAAAACCTATTTCGTAACCAAACAGCCTGAAAACAGTCTGTGTAATGGAGCAAGGTATCTACAGAAAAAGGCCAAGAATAATACTGACTTGATGAAAGAGGATCGTAGAAAAACTTACTTAATAACTGCGCAGTCTGAATGTAGTCTAAATAGTGAAACGGAAAGTTGTTCAGAAGTTGAAAACCAGTCTCCCTCAGTACTTGTGGATAGAAGGAAAACCCATGTTGTGAGGGCACGACCTGGAAATTGCCTGAATGACACGACAGAATGTTCCACCGCTGATGATACCATATCGTCAGGCTTGGAAGATAGGAGAAAAACATATGCCATAAAAGCACAGCTGGATAATAATCAAGATAGTGAGACAAGTAGTTTAAGTAGCGATAGTGAATCTCATTCAGTCTTGGAAGATAGAAGGAAAACCTATGTAGTTACTAAAAAACCTGAAAATGATTTACGTAATAATGGGAACAGTTATACTAAAGATAAAGACCAAACGCAATCAATGTCAAGTGAAAAGATGATCGAAAACCTGAAGGAGAATGCATCGATATCGAGCAATATGCCTAACAGAGGTATGTTTTACTGTGATCGGTTGATTGTCTGATTGATTGATGAAGTGATGGATTGATTGATTGATTGATTGATTGATTGATTGATAACATCATTGATACATTGATCAGTGGATTGTTTGATCACTTGATTGATTCTAATTGATTGATTTACTGAATGGTTGATTGTTTGGTCTCTTGATTGACTATGATTGATTGTTTGATTGATTGATTGATAGAATGATTGATTGACTGATTGATAGAGTGATTGATTGATTGATCAGGGGATTGTTTGATCACTTGATTGATTGTAATTGGTTGATTTTGGTCGATTGTTTGGTCTCTTGATTGACTATGGTTGATTGTTTGATTGATTGATTGATGGGCTGATTGATTGACTAATTGACAAAGTGATTGATTGTTTGATCAGGGGATTGTTTGATCACTTGATTGATTGTAATTGATTGATTTTGATCGATTGTTTGGTCTCTTGATTGACTGTGGTTGATTGTTTGATTGATTGATTGATGGACTGATTGATTGACTAATTGACAAAGTGATTGATTGATTGATCAGGGGATTGTTTGATCACTTGATTGATTGTAATTGATTGATTTTGGTCGATTGTTTGGTCTCTTGATTGACTGTGGTTGATTGTTTGATTGATTGATTGATGGACTGATTGATTGACTAATTGACAAAGTGATTGATTGATTGATCAGGGGATTGTTTGATCACTTGATTGATTACGATCGATTGATTTACTGATTGATTGATTAATTGTTTGAGCACTTGATTGACTTTGATTGATTGATTGATTGCTCGATCACTTGATTGATTCTGATTATTTGATTGACTATTGTACTGATTGATTCATTCATTGGTGGATTGTTTGGTCACTTGTTTGATTGTGATTGATTGATTGATTCACTGATAGATTGTTTGACTGATTAGTTTGTTGACTGGTTGATTGATTGATGATCACTTGAATTACTGTGATTGGCTGATTGATGGTTTAATTGATTGGTTGATTTTCTTCCATAATTTTCTTCCATTATCTAAAATAAATATTACTTTTTTGTTTCTTGCCTGCTTCTTTCATTCCCGACTGTAACCAATAGTGAAACAACAAAAATCTCAAGCTTTTCTTTCGTTGCAGAAAACAAGATATCTGTGAATTTCTGTGTTTGTCATGGAAGTATAAAACAGTCAGCTGACTGGAAACGCTTGATTCTCATTGGTGGATTTGTTTGTGTTGAAAATGCATCCAAGAATGGAGAACGATGTAAATTTTTGCTTCAACCTTGTGGGAAACCTACCCCAATGGGATATAAGGACAATATGATTTGCAGTGAATGTGTGCAACGGAATTCAGCCGAAATGGGAAAAAGCGGAAAGAGTAGTAAGGAAATGGGGAGCTCGTCAGTCACCTCCAAAGGTAAAAAAATGTTTTGTTCTTACTGAGGTAAAAATCTATTATTGAAACGTCACTACAACGTCAAATTTGTGCCACACGTTATCAGTACGTCATTATGACGTCATGCACATGTAACATATTTCATTGATACGCAATTTCAACGTGCATCTACCATTAATAATCATTAGTTGGTTACAGAAACATCGCATTTGGAAAATACCTCTTTGAAACGTCATGCAATGGTAAGGCTACGTCATTGTGACGTTACAGACACACCATGTATCATTTTGATGTCACAGTTACATCTCATTTTACTAATACGTAATTGTGACGTTGCATGCAAAACATTTGTCATTTATACGTTATTAATACGTCACATATGCATTGTAAGCTGTCTATTATGATGTCAATTTTATATCAAATAACACTACTACGTCACTGTGACGTTGCATAAAGGTCATTTGTCATGTATACATCATTAATGCGTCTCATATGTCATAAAACGTTTAGCATGATGTTCCTTTTACATCACACGCCACTAATACGTCATTGTGACGTTGCATATACGTCATATGTCATTAATACGTCATTCATACGTCACATATACATCGTAAGCTATTGATCATAATATCAAAATTGTAAGCTGTTAATCATAATATCAAATTTACATCACACACCACTAATACGTCATTGTGACGTTGTATGTACGTCATATGTCATTTGTACGTCATTCATACGTCACATATACAGCGTAAGATGTTTATTATGATGTCACATTTACACCACATACCACTAATAAGTCATTGTAACTTCACGTTGAAATTGTATGTCCTTTATACGCCACTGAAGTGTACCTCCATATAACGGACAGTAATTGGACCAATGTAATTGTCCGTTGTTGAGAGGTGTCCTTTGTGTCGAGGTTTGTTTTAACAAAGAAACAATCATTGGGATGATAATATTTGTCCGCTGTTTAGAGACTGTGTCCGTTGTATGGAGGTGCCCATTGATGGAGACCTCTAACATTAGAGAACAATTATAATTATTTTCTAAAAATCTGATTCTCGAATATACTGTTCTGTTCAGATTCACAGAGAGTTTTGGCAAAGAAACCATCCCAGCCGAGCAGCATACCTCAAGCAAGAAACATTCCTCAGCCCAGGAACAAAAGAAAATGGGACGACAATAATGATAAGGAAAATGTGTCATCACCATTCAAAAGAAGACGAAGTGAAGTGATCATTGAGGGTGCTAAAAGAGGGTCACCTGGTAGCCCCCAAGTTAGAAGAGCCAGGGGAGAAAAGATTGAACTATCAAAGTAAGTTAGGGTTTTTATATACGAAGGTGAAGTTTGGTGTTTTAGCGCCAGTCGCTATGATCTCAGTAGTAGGTTGACTGATCGAGACTTCGACGCTAGTCGTGACGCTACTTTGGCTGGGCTCGAACCCTGACCACACTGAGCGTCCGACATCATGAGTCAGCTGGATTAAACCACGACGCCACAACACCTTTGATAT
The DNA here is from genome assembly GCA_014526335.1 of Chrysaora quinquecirrha. Lineage (NCBI taxonomy): Eukaryota > Metazoa > Cnidaria > Scyphozoa > Semaeostomeae > Pelagiidae > Chrysaora > Chrysaora quinquecirrha. The sequence continues at coordinate 4,053,482 of JACTAT010000010.1, forward strand.
GCTTTAACTCTTGGGGAGAGCAGGAAACCTGATTATATTGTGTTTATGAACGCTGTTCTTCGTTCTTCCTGGGTATATTGTAGTAATATAAGCTGGTATCTGACAACATTTCAAGCTGCATCTAATACTGTGTACTTATATTCCTTGTCCTTACCACATAAGCCCTTGCCAAGCGATCAATCATTGTTTGTCAAGCATTTGGAATTCGCTTGTCAAGCACAATACTTTTACCGCTTGGGCACGTCGCAAAAAATTGCTCATCCAACATTTTCTGCTTGCAACAACCAAGCATTAAATTTTTTTTAAGTTCTTCAAGTTTTAAGGTTTGCCAAGCAATCTTTTGTGACTTGACCAAACAGTCGAACATTGCTTTTAAAGCAAATTTCAAATGTTTGACAAACAATGCATGGTCGTTTGGCGATTCGAGACCAAAATAGTTTCGACGGCCCGAAATAGTTTAGCCTTAATCTCGTGCCTTAGCTAAAAAGTATGTGCTACAAGATATGGATGAAGGTGGTGATGAAGGTGAAATGGTGCGTTTAAGCGTTAGTCGCTAGGATCTCAGTAGTAGGTTCTCTGATCGAGTCCTCGACCTTGGCTGTGACGCTACTGTAGCTGGGGCTCGAACCCCGACGTCGCTGAGCTTCTGACACCACGAGCTAGCTGGGTTAGGTAAGAGAAGGACGCCACAGCACCTTCATCTGCCGTTATATTAACTGATACTATGATTAGTGTATCTCTCTGCTCTTCAGGAGACTGCTAGAGCCATGGAAGCCGAGAAAAAATTCGATCGACCCTGGCGAAAAGAGGGAAGACACTTCATTTGCCAAAAGGATTGAAGAGATTATGAGAACTGTCCAGCCGGGTTCTGAAGAAGAAATGGCCCTTGTTATGCAAAAGAAGCCAAAATTATCAAATAATTAAAAGAATAAGACTCTGGTAGATAATTATAAGGTATGAGGCTCTTTTTCTTTATGCTAGGAGGAGTTTTTCGATTTCATTTTGCACATTCAAGAACCCAACTATACATGGTATCATGGGTCAATCTAATTGCTACTTGTTGTCTCTGATGGGGGAATTGCCCAATGCTGGGGCAGTTGGAACAAGCAGGGGTTGGAAGTTGGAACAAGATTTAATCAGGGGGTTGGCATAACTGGAGACCAAGAAAATGATTAAAGGGGTTACTCTTAAATTCTTAACATAAAAAGGTATTAAATAAACTATGCATCTCAAATTTAATACCTTATTTCTAGGAGCTCTATATGAGTCAGAACTAGAACAGAACAGAAAACTGTAAGGCTAGACAATTCATTAAAACCGTCGTAAGTTATTTGTATTTTGATTAAACTGGTAAATTTAGTATCTAACAGTGTAAGTTATTTCTGAATCAGTGCCATAGTATATAAATGTTGGTTCAATTCTCGTGTACGATCTTCAATTCGTTTGTTTTGGGAATAATAATGTGGGTATTACACTAACATTAACACTATGAATAATGTATGGCTTTGGACACAGATTTTTTCAAAAGAAACTCCCCTCTGAAACTTGTAGCATGGTTTCTCCGTTTCTTAAATTTGACACAAAAGGAGGAAATTTTTATAGTAAATGGGTTCATTAATTCATTAACCTTTATTGACTGTGACAAGGAATAATAAGTATTGAGGGGCTAAAGCCTCTGTCTCCCCTATCTTGGTTACCTGCAAGGGAAATTGAAATATCAAGAGATTCATGAGAGAAGCATGTTTAAATTTTTTAAAGATTAAGTTTAAAATTCAAGACTCCATAAAAAGCAACATTATTTCTTTTTTACCCAATAATTCATGAAGTTGTAAATTAAAACAGTTTTAACAGTAAATATCTTTATGCTTTAAATCTATCTATCAACACTATATACAAAAATATGAAAAGAATCAGTTTTTTATAGAATAAAGTACTGTTTACATCTGAAAAGCTTAAAATAAAATATGAATTAAAATTTTGTTTATATTAAAGAAATAATTAGTGTTTCAATTACAAGACATAAAAAAATCTGTGTGGTGTCTTGCCCATAATGCATGTGTCTTTGTACAAGATCTAAAAAAATTGAATCATTGTAATTAATACAAGTTAAAAGGTAATATATAATTATTTCCATTATAATTTAAATGTTTGTACAAAAAAAACTCTTTATAAGAAACAAAAGACTGGGGTTTTTGTCAAATTTAAAAAACAAATTTTAAGGGGACAATTTTCGGAAAGGAGGCCATTTAGAAATTAACAAGAGTCACAGCCAGTCATACACTTCTTGCTGCCAAGGGGGGGGGGCAGCTAGCAAAGGGCAGTCCATGGTCGACCACCTTTGGCCCATAGATTTGTCGCTGCAATAGGCATGTCAGCATAACTGAAGTGCTGTGATCTCAGTGATCTGAAGCAACCCCCCTGGATTAATAAGCAACCTCCAATGGGAGCATGCATTTTTCCCATTCAATTCACCCACACTATGCAGCCACAGCTGCAAAAAGAAGGGGGTAAGAACTCTTGCTTGTTCTCAAGAACTCCAAATTATCTTTGCTCATCCAATCTAAATATCCGTGCATTTTCAAAAATATTTTGGCAGTACCAGTTTAACGAGTATAACCAGCTGATAACTCCTTGGGGAGGATAAATATTTCAAACAGTAAAAAAGACTAGGTTATTAAATGCAGGGCGGTTCTATTCTGAAAGTTGAATACAGTATAGACAATACAAATGCTGTTTAGAGACTTCTCACGTGTAGTTTACGTGGTGGAGGGTTTTCGGCTGTTTCTGAGGCTCTATACAATTGGCAGGGCGAAAACTAACTACCATCTTACTACCATTAGGCGTGAAGCTTAGGAAAACTACCCTGGACTTTCAATTTATAAATTTTTGCAGCCCAAGGACCCAAAATGTTTACCTGGTTCAAATTTCTAATCCCAGTTATCCTTCCAGTATTCACCGTACTGTATCTTCACTTGCTCAACACTTATTTGCGAAGATTTGCTTCCCTTTACTGAGATAACAACAGTGACAGGCCATGGTGATGTTCTCTGTTGTTTCGAGGACCTCGAGGTATCGGCCATACTTGTTGTGCACGAGGGTTTGTTGTTGTTTTTCCTTGCTGCTGAACGCTCTTCCAGATATTTGTGCGTCGCATCGTAAGCCGTGTAAAACTGAGGAACAGTCGACATCTTCGGGTTTCCCTAAAGAAAAGAACAGGCAGTTATCAGAAATGAAATTAGATATTCATTTCACTGGTGTTAGCTGATGATATTTCACAAAATTAGGGCAATTTGCCTTGGACTTTAGCCTTTCAGACTTTTGTGTTCAAAAGTCGTCTAAAATAGCCTTGACCTTCAAGTTTTCATGCAGCTATCTATAAAGCTCCGAGCCATTAAAATCAATGCAAAACAGACTCAAAACTTAGTTACTTGCCTTCTTGTCGATCCCAATACTAGATCTTCGCTTTAGAGCAAATATTCTGCAAAGGAACACTTCATAACCCTTATAAAACCAACTCGAAATGAACTTTCTTGATTTTCTTGTATTTTGATGTTCTTCCTTTGATGTTTGAAACTCACTCTGATTGGCTGACATGTACACCACACGTGATGTAGAATCATTCTGATTGGCTGATTATAATTGTTAATAAAGGAAGATTCCCATGGGGATATCCAGGTTCTTGTTATGATGCAAGCTGGTTGGGCATTGCAGAAACAGCCGCAATTTGAACGCAAGGAAAAAGAACCTTGTGCAAACAAGATTAACAAGTTTTCGGGACACAAAACTCAGTTTACATAAAAAGTTGGCGATTCTTTATTGATCAACCAAAACAGCTCTTTTTGCTTTGGGGACCTGTGAGCTCTGAAAATCTGCCCTGCACCAGATGTCACTTGTCAATTGACTCAAAATTGAAGTGCCAATGTCCAATTTCAGGCTATTTTTGGTGTAAACTGTGTCAAATAGCCAAATGTGGGCATGAGATTAGGGAACGGTACTGTTTGGAGTATTTTGTTGGATACTGTAAGGGAGGGAGAAACGGTACCTTTGGTTTTATGATGATGATTATGATGATGATGACGATGATTAGAAATGAAGATGATGATGATGATGATGATGATGATGATGATGATGATTGATGATGATGGTTGATGGTGATTATCATAAAATTGATGACAATGATGAGGCTGATTATGATGATGATTATTATTAAAGTGATGAGGATGATGATCATGATGATCGATGAAAATCATCTATTGTGATGATTATAGAGAATTGATGACGATAACGATGATGATGACGAATGATGATGATGATGATGATGATGATGAAAATGTATTACGTCATCTTATGAATTATGGGTTACGCGCCTGCGCGAGTGAAGAAAAAGACAACTTTATGAGAAGACGCCAAGATGGCGTGAAGTCGACGGGAGTTTGATATCAAATACTGCTTGAAAAATATGCCATATTGAACGAAATCTTATCATCTAAAGTGTTGAAAAAGAAGGAATTTAACTCAGTATTTTGTTAAAGTTTTCAAGATGCCGCTCTTCCAATCAACAACAGTGTTTGATGCTGAAATAGGTGAGTTAAAATTGGATATTGAAAAACTTAGGCCAATCAAAATATAGTTTAAAGGATTACGTACCCAGAGGTCAGCTGCCTGAATGTTATTACAATACGTAATTTGATTTTCTTATAGAATCAGCAACAAGTGAGTACAATACTAGTGAAGACTGGCAAGTCATAATTGATATTTGTGACAAAATAAAAACTGCTCCAAATGGGTGAGACTTCTTGTTGTTTTGTTGTTTGTTTATTAAATTTCAGTCATTTTCCTGCCAAATAACCTTGACTTAGGGACTTGGAAGGCCCTTTTACTCCGGAATGGTTGGCTCTGATGACCATGTCACTTCATAATGGTAGTGGTCCCATATTATTATTGTGGGTTAAATACCCACCAAGGTCGAACCACCCACAAGAGTGAGGAGGACGGGCTCCAGAGGCAAAACAGGGAACAGGGACAGAAGCAATAAATTTGGGGCATAACAATTGGAAAATAAAAGAATTTGGCAATCTTTATGGGAGAAAGGGATTCACTGGTACCGCTGCTTGAATGATTCTGGCTTTCGAAGGTGCTGTGGCATGTGGTGTAATCCAGCTGACTTGTGGTGTCAGAAGCTCAGTGTGGCCAGGGTTCGAGCCCAGCCACGGTAGTGTCACAGCCAGGGTCGAGGTTTCGATTTGTTAACCTACTACGGAGATCCTAGCGACTGGCTCTAAAACGCCATTTCACCTTCACCTTCACCCGTTCCTGGTAAGGATATCCTCCAGCTCTCTGTAGCTCTTGGGAGAAAAGCTAAAAAATGGTGTCACAACATATGATCACATCAAAAGGGAGGACTGGGGTTGCTCTATTTAGATCAGCCCTGGAAGTTTAAGTGGACCCCCTGTGCTTAGCACAGAAACCCATACCTTGCAAAGACAGTGAGTGTGTGTGCAAAACTAAGCAGAACAATACTTAGCTACTGCCAGTGTGCAAACACCTATTTTTTTTCACTGTTTTTATGATTCCTTGATTTTTAGACCAAAAGAAGGACTCAAATCGATAATGAAGAGAATCTCACATAGAGTACCTCATGTCTCAATGCAGGCTGTCACTGTAAGTATGAATAGATCATGTTATTATAATTGTGAGATTAGGGCAATTAAAAGGATTTCAAAGTCTGAGGCCCAGTTTATATGGAGCAGTGGTAGGGACAAAAATAATTTGTCATCGTTGCACATTAAGTCATCGTGGTGGCATGACTTGTCATCATGGTGGCATGATTTGCCATCATGGCTGTACATCTTTTCATCATCCAACCTCGTTTATACCACCACAAAGCATTATGTAATGCTTCGTCCAGCTTCATCTACACCACCACGAAGCATAAGGTTTTGTTTCTTCCAATCAATTCCTCTATTTTGAAAATATATTTTCAATATTTAATCCCTCTATTTTGAAAAAGCCAGTACTAAGGTCAAGGTGAAGGTGAAATGGTGTTTTAACGCCAGTTGCTAGGATCTCAGTAGTAGGTTAACTAATCAAGACCTCAACCCGGGCCGTGGCGCTACCGTGGCTGGGCTCGAACCCTAACCACACTGGGCTTCTGACACCACGAGTCAGCTGGATTACATCACAATGCCACAGCACCTTCAGTACTACGCTTCTGAGGAGCAGAGCACTTCTTTCTCGTATACCTCTTCTGAAAAACAATGTATACCTTTCTACCATACCAATAAGCAGCTTCATCAGTGCGATGCAAGACCATGTCATGCATGTAATTATTGCCAATAATGTGAACTCTCTCAAGGTCTCTTTGCTTTGTTACATTCAAACAAATACACACTTTTTTTCTTATAAGAACACTTGGCTTCAATTTCAGTCTGCTGTTTCTTATTTTTAAAGCAATTTAACTTGTCAACCCCCTACCCTGCTCAAAAACATGTTTAAAATGCGTTTGGGGCAAGGGCTTAACCCCAGGTAAAATTGGCTTCTGCTATCTCAATTAGACCCAGATTTGAGCCTGGTGTTTCTTATAAAAGGTTGCTCTTATAAATAAAAAGTGCACATCTATTTTCTTTTAGCTTTTGGCTGCCTGTGTAAACAACTGTGGAAAACAATTTCATCTGGAAATTTGCTCAAGAGAATGGATTAACGAAGCAAGAACTGTGCTCCCTAGGGTATGTTGAATTGAACGCTTTTAAGACACCATAATTATGTAGCAGGTATGGATAAAGTAGGTAACTCTAGCTTTGGTGAAAAGTAAAGCAAATGCTGCAACATCTGATGATGAGCTTTTCCTGTTTCCTTTCATTGTTTCCTTTTGATCATTAGTATCCCCAAATAAACACAACTTTTGGGAATGAAATTCGGAAATTTTTATTTTCAAATAATTGTTAATTAAACATTTGAAGAGTTTCCGCCTTTATCAACTGTTTCGGTTTCTTTCTGACGTTTGCAGTCATTAGTTTTATGGTATTTTATCTTTGATTTTTACACAGTTACACACAAAGGTAGCTGATAAACTAAAAGAAAATATTGAACAATGGGCAGAAGAATTTAAAAATGATCCACAGTTGAAGTATGTTGAGAATATATCCTCTCATTATCATCATCTTCATCACTATTGTGATTATCATCAATTTCGTCATCACCATCATCATCATCATCTTCGTCATTATCATCAGCATCATAATCATCATCGTCACCATCATGGTTATTGTCAATAATCCCCATAATCATTAACATCATCATCATCATTATCCTCACAATAATCATCATCATAATCATCCTCCTCATCATCATCATCATCATTACCATCATCGTTATGATCGGCGTCATCACCGTAGCCATTATCAACATCCTATCGTCATCATTGTCATATTTCATAATCATCATCGACATCATTACCGTGTCTATCACAATCAACGGTACCATTTTCAAAATCCGCAAAATCACAATTTTGTCAAGTAACGTCTATTTCTATCAGCCCTGTTCTAGTTTACTTAGCTTTATGTTTTTACTTTTTTGCAGTTTGATGTCTCAATTTTATCGAAAACTAAAATCAGAAGGAGTCACTTTCCCATCAAAATCAGATTTTGTAAGTCAATCTAAATTCTTAGACGGTTATGACTTTCTGTTGTATTAGACCATTTCAACTAAAGGCCTCGTTTTCAAGAAAATTGAAAATCATGCCAGAGAGAAATTTCGACTTGAGATTGGAATTCAACACCTTCTTTTCAGTGTTGAGGCAAAGTTTTATGCTTCTAGTCCTTAAGATATTGATTTTATAGTTGTTAAAAGTTTGGAATTGTATAAAGGGTTTGACCGTGAAAAATCGCTGGGGGTGAAATTTTACACACTCAGTCATTTTACACGGTCAAATCCCTTATAAATTTTTAAACTTCTAAAAGAAGGTGCTGAATTCGAATCTGAAGTCGAAATTTCTCTATGGCGTGATTTTAAATTTTCTTGAAAACGAGGCCTTTAGTTGAAATGGTCTATTATAGCTTGGCTATTCTTTACTGCATGTTGGTGTTCTTTTTCTTAGGAAGTAAAGAAGAAAACCGAAAAGGGAGAGATAGACTTCAAAGAAGACCTCGACTTGGCCATTGGTAAATTATGTACCCGTTTTTTTGTATGTGCCTGTTTACACTTGAATGTCATGTTTTGCTTGTGCCAATTTTCCAAGAGGTTGTTGGGTTTTCCTTGGCGTTTGCGAGTTATGTAAAATGAGTTGACGTTGAGAGATTGTATAGCCAAGTGATCAGAGCGTTTGGCTCATAACCGGGATATTGGAGCTAAGCAAAGTTAAAAATTTTGATTGGCTTATGCGGCCCAATGCACTTCACAATCCTGTTATGAACTGACCAATCAGAGCAAGCAAAACTGTCAAAATTCTAGGTTTCGAAATCTTGCCAAAAAGCTCGGGAATACAAGAAGGAACTATTGCACTCTGTGCGCACACTCAGGACACTTTCAAGAGTGTAGAAACTCTTGAAAGTGTCCAACACTGCGTGCAGGCTAGAGAGAACACAGTATTAGCCCTTTCTTTCAGAATTTTGCTCCATAGATCATTGTTTTCCGTTTCAATTTCAGCTCTTTCACTGCAAGACGCTGGACCACCAAGTAAGGTAAAGTATCCGTTTTTATATGTGCTCAAAATTTCTTCAACTCGTATGTAGTAGAGGCTTCCGCAAAAGATGGCGGCTTTTTCTGTACTTTTTTTTATTGAAGATTTTGGAAGGGGATCCTGGGAATAATTTCCTAAGTTACTGCAACTGAGCACAAACACGTTGAATCGTTGAATTCCGAAACTAATGCAATAATTCCCAGAATTCCCTTCGAAAATCCTTAATAAAAACGAGACTGATAAGAAGCGGCCGCCATCGTTTGTGGAAGCCTCTATTTATGCTAACAACTTCGTATTGTCCTCTATACACCCCATTAACCCTTGGGAAAGGGGTACTTCTACTTCCTCCCCTCTTCAGTCATCAAAGATCATAACGCCCTAAACTACTAGAATTCTACTTTTCATCAGCATCAAGTCCATGTCTGTCTCAGCTGTTATTATTATAGAGCTGCTATGTCCTTGGATTCAAATGTGAATATGAAAATCTTCATCTAGTTATGCTCTCTTTTTCAGACTGTCACCCATGAATTATATCCAACAGCAGGACTTGCGTCATTATCAACACCACAGGTAACATTACAGAACTACTATAAGAAACCCAGACTCTCGAATGGCCAAAAGGGATTAGCCTGCGCTGCGCGCAGACTCAGATACTTTTAAGAGTGTCTGACCTGACAGTGTCTGAAAGTGTCTGAAAGTGTCCGAGTCTGCGCGCAGGCTAAGAAGGATAAGAACTTCAGTACTGGAAAAATTTAACCCTAGAAACGTTTCGCCTTAGTCTGCGACATGTTCTCTTTTATTTCTGCAATTCAGTTTCCTTTTGACACGCAGACAAACTGGAAGGCCACCCGCATTGAAATATGATCGATTCGTGTGTTTAAAAGATAGACCTTTTGAAAGAGGTCTGGGTCGGCGTGAGTGTTCTGGAAGATGGTTGATATTTTGAGTAAATGAATTCTCTCTGTTATACAATCTGATTGACTTAAAACGTTCGAATGCGACGTAATGATAGGGCATTATTATCCAGTAATGCAATGCGCTCATTACCTCAAACGTTCGAAATTTTCTGGATTAGAACGCAGCATCAAATGGCTGCGTTGTAATGGCTTCAAACATGATACGATCACAATCATTGGGGGTCGTGACCAAGCCCTGCCCATAGGGTAATAAACCATATAATAACTGTTTCTTTCGGCCAATACCGAAAATATCAACCTCCATTCTAAACCTCTCAAGCTCGGTTTTGTTATTTTTTTGTCTTTTAGCAGGAGCCACGGAAAGTCAGAGCATTGTATGACTTTGAAGCAGCAGAAGACAACGAACTCTCCTTCAAAGCTGGAGAAATAATTTTAGTTTCAGATGACAGGTAAGTTTAAAAAGCTGTATTTAACGTCCCTCCCCCGAAGAATGGATAGCATTCTCGTTAATATCCTGCAGCCGTAAAAAGAAGCATTTTTAGGCCTTGGCCAAACTATGAAACATTTCTTGTCAATCATTTTAAATTTATATCTCAAGCAAAATGTTTTACCATTTGGCCACGTCGCAAAACAATGCTCGTTAAACATTTTTGTTTTGCTGTAGGAAGCAAAAAATGTTTTCTAGCGTTTTCAGAAACATCTCGCACGAAGTCTGCTTATTTATATATGTCAAGGACTGTTTTGTGACGTTATCAAACGCTCAAACATTGCTTGATAAGCAAATTTGAAATGTTTGCTAAACAATGTTTGCTTATTTTGCCAGGACCTCTTGTTTGTCAAGCAATGTTTTGTGACGTTGCCAAACATTCAAACATTGCTTGATAAGCAAATTTCATTTGAACATTCGACCAGGATTTTAATTTGCAAATCTTACGCTGTATTTTCAGTGATCAGAATTGGTGGAAAGGAGAGAATGCAAGAGGATCCGGACTATTCCCTTCCAATTTTGTGACGTCGAACTTGGATGAGACACCGCCGGGTAGGTCTAATTTTACACGTTTTCTTAAATAAGCAACTGGACATTTTTCCAGCCGAAGCCCTATAAGTTGGTTAAAAGTTGTTTAACATTTTTTGCACTTAACAACCACTCCTAACTCCACGGGTCAAGATCATCGACTGTTAGCCCTACAACACGAGGATTTTTGGAGACAGTAAGAAGGCTTCCATCGTAAAAACAAGATGTTATGTTTTTTAACATCAAAATAATATTTTGGTATGTATCTATCTGTATCTTAATAATATGCTGCTTGGTTGTTTGACTTCGTTGCAGTACTTACAGTATATCAATTGAACCAAAAACTTGCTTAATGTTAAGCTCGATCCAGCCCTAGTTTCTTATTGGGCGGTTGCTTATTAAACTAGTGTATGCTCATACACATGAACTGTCTTTTTTATCTTTGTGTACTTTACGGCAAAGTTTATCTCTGCTCTAATCGATCGAAATAAGATATAATTAGAGCATTGTCACTGAATGCATTTCGCTACTGATGGAATCGTTTTCTTCATATTGTTAATTGGTAGGCCATATGAATTGGGGATGAATATCTCCGTAAATGACTTATAAATTTCCTATACAGAGCTAGCAAAGAAAGAAAAAAGAAAGTTAGATTCAGCGATGAAGGTGAAAAACAGCAAATTCAGCAAACAAAAAGTTAGTACATTTATTTAATTTTTTTTGTGCATTTTGTTGTACAACAAACTAAAGAATAGGCCCAGTACTGATAGTTTCTTAATTTTTTCAGATTTTGACCACTGAAAGTTCCAGAAGATTTTCTTAAATATCTTTATTGGTCACATAGTAATTTTATCTGAATGACATTTCAGTCCCATTTGTCAATCGTATTTGAATGCTTTTGGCTTTCCAATTTGTCTGCCTGTCATAAAAATACTTCACAGGACGAAACACGGGAAACATAACTAAATATTTCGCAGTTAAATTTTTCCAGTGCTGGAGTTTCTTAATTTTTTGGCCATTCAAGAGTTTGGGTTTCTAAAAGATTTCTAAGAGTTTCTCACACCCGCAGCCCACCAACATGATCACTGTAATTTTAAACTTCTGAGTTGCAGTCAAACTCATTTTTGCACGGGTGATTCTAAAAATGCAATATTTTTTTCAGCAACTAGACCAAAAACAGTTATCAGCGAAGAAAAAGTTGAAACGTGTCTTGCTATGTTGAAAAATGCAAGTCCAACTGAAGAAGATGATGAAGAAGAAACCATTAGAGATTTAGAAGGTATTTTCTGTTTTCAAGATTTTTCTTTAATTTCGTGTTTAAGTGCTTTTTCATATGTATATATTATTACGTCTATTTCAGCTCAGCTTTATATTTATTTATTTATTTATTTATTTAATTTATTTAAAGTACTATTTAGTTTCTGGTTGTGCTTTATTTTTTGTTGTTTTAGTTTGAGTTCATGCTGGTCTTTGTGTTTCCTTTATGTTTTGTTTGTTTGAAACTGGTTTTGTTTTCTTTATTTTGTGTTTATTTTTATGTTTATATGTCTATTGTTGTGTTTAGATTGATGTTTGTTAATATTTATGCTTCGTTTATGCTTATGTTATGTTTGTGTTTGTATTTATGTTAATCTTAATCTTAATCTTAATCTTAATCTTAATCTTAATCTTAATCTTTGTATGATTGTTTTTTATTTATGTTTTGTTCATACTTATTTTTGTGTTTATGTTAGCGTTTACGTTCATTTATGTTTATTAATTGTTTATGCTATATTTGTTGTGAGTTTCCTTTCATATTTCTGGTTTTAAAATTTTTTGTATGTTACTGTTCAACATAAAATGTATCTTGTTTTATATCTACCGAATAAGTTGTTTTCAGATGATGTTGGAATGAATCAGAAATGGTTTCTCTGTAGAATATAACTTGACTCACCTTATCCGATTAATTTTCAGTTGCTTGCAATGAAATGACACCTTTGGTTCAAAATAAAATCGAAGAGTCCGAAAAGTAAGTCAACTTGGAAATTTTTCCGAAATAAAAAGCTTTGATTAAATATTTTGACATACTTGGAGGGACTTAGGAGGCGTTTTTGTACCCTTGATTCTCTATATCTTTGCAGGAAGAGAACCGATTATGAAGACCTGAATCAGAAATTTATTCAAGCAATAACGTTATACCAACAGTAAGTGGACTTGAATTTTGGAATAAAAAATAAAATTTCCCTGTAATGCTGGGGGAAATTGCATGCTCTAGTCTCTTTTGAGAGTCTGTTGTTGTGTTTAGAACCAGATCATATGGTACTCTCCACAGGTCAGACGGCCAATCCAACTTTCGATTTATCGGACTTGGTTTTAAAACTTACTGATCAATAACTAGAGTATTCGTTTTAGAAACATCAGTTTAGGCCCTGGTCAAATGATCAAACATTATTTATGAAACGTTTCAAACATTGTTTATCAAGCATGTCAAACATTGCTTCATCAAGCATTTTAAATATGTTTATTAGACATTTCAAACATTGTTTATCAATCATTTAAAACATTGTTTATAAAACTTGTGAAGCATTGTTTATCAAACATTTCAAACATTGTTTTTCAAACATTTCAAACATTGTTTATCAAATATTTCAAAAAATTTTCATCAAATATTTCAAACATTGTTTATCGAAAATTTCAAATGTTTTTCAAACATTTCAAACATTGTTTTGTCAAGCATTTCAAGTTTAATGTGTCAGTGATTTCCTTACATTTAGTCTGAATTTCAATGTGCTTGTCAAGCGAAATGTTTGACCACTTGGTTACATCGACAAACAATGATCGTCAAACATTCTTTTCCCGCGTCAAGCAAAAGATTTTACTGCTTAATTGATCCCAGTGACTGCAGAAACAAATCAGATACATGTGTCTCTTCTATTCTTCTTCAAACCTGTGTTTTATATTGTTAGCCAAGTGAGATGCACTACGTTAAAGCTTTTTTGACTACAGTATTAAGAAAATAAATGATTATGGCGTCTGCCTGTTCTTTTAGATGTATGAAGGAGCCTATTCCTGCTCCGACGCCGCCTGTCTACGGTTCGAGTCCAAAACATTATCAACAATTGCCTGGCATGCCAAGTTACTCACAAAGTGCATATCAACCACAGGTGAGCCATAGTTAGACCATTGTTTGATTGGCGTATTCCTGTTTCGCCCTGTGTTTCCCTAGTTTCCAATCTTCTATGAACAAGAAAAGTGCATGTTGTGTGAACACCCCGGGTAATGTATGTGCAGTACAGTGGAGGGTGTGCAGTACAGTGGAGGATAATCAGTACAGTGGAGGGATATCATCAGTACAGTGGAGGGATATCATCAGTACAGTGGAGGATTTTCAGTAAAGTGGAGGGATATTCAGTACTGTGGAGGGATATCATCAGTACAGTGTAGTCAGTACGGAAAACCCTCCACCGTACTGATGATATCCCTCCATTGTATTGATGAGACCCTCCACTGTACTGAATATCCTCCACTGTACTGACTATCCTCCACCGTGCTGATGATATCCCTCCACTGTACTGATTTTCCCCACTTTACTGCACACCCCCTACTTTACTGCGCTAACATTGCCCGGGTTGCCAATATCAAGGCCTGAAATACGTTAAAGATATGGCGGGAAAGCGTTTGAAGAAAAGCGAACGACAACTTACGCTTGACGAAGGCAAGGAAGAATAGAAATTGCACTGTTGAACTCAATTTCGTCTTACCGTTTTTAGATGCTACAACAGATGGTAATGGGTAGCCAGCTGCCTCCTGCGAGTGCACAACCTGGTATGCAATATGCACCATCATCAACTGCAACGATGCAAAGACAAGCTATGGTATGTTTTTGTTACTTTAGAAGCATTTTTGCTTCATCCAAGACATGCAAGAAATTTGCATTAAGTTCACTTATGATTAATTTCACAAAATTCTACTAATGTTTCGCGGCCGTTCGTAGCGATGTTTTATTTGAGATAAACATTCCTTCTGTCCACGTTAGCGAATATATACACACTACTATGGTGATATTTTTTGCGTAATGTAGTATTATTGCTGCGTACAGTGGTGGATAAGCACTACTTTTGAGGGTTGTTATGCTTGAAGTGGTGGTATTTTATGCGTACTGTAGTGGTATTTTGCTACCTGAGGGGGTATTTTTGCGTACTGTGGTGGATAAGCACTACTGTAGTGGATTATTATGCTTGATGTGGTGGGTTATTATGCATCATGTGGTGGTATTTTTTGCATACTTTGGTGGATAAGCACTGTAGTGGGTTATTATGCTTGATATGGTGGGTTATTATGCATCATGTGGTGGTTTTTTCGCATACTGTGGTGGATAAGCACTACTGTAGTGGATTATTATGTTTGATATGGTGGGTTATTATGCATCATGTGGTGGTATTCTTTGCATACTTTGGTGGATAAGCACTACTGTGGAGGGTTGTTATGCTTCAAATGGTGGTATTTTTTGCGTACTGTAGTGGTTTTTTCGCTAACTGAGTTGTTATGCTTGATTTGGTGGGTAATTATACTTGGTGTGGTGGGTTATTATGGTTGATCTGGTGATATTTTTTTGTATACTGTGGTGGATAAGCACTACTGTGGTGGGTAGCTATTCTTGATGTGGTGGGTTTTGTTATATCAAAGTTTTCTTCCCTTCTAGGATACAGTATACGCAAGCCAAGGACCCCCTAGTCTACCAATGCAGCAATATACAAACTATCAACAACCTGCACAGAGCACAGGGTACACAGAAAGTGCTTATTATGCAAATGCCCAGCCTGTCAGTATGCAAGATTCTTATGCGCAGTCGCAGCAAGGGATGGTATATGATTATGCTATGGCTAGCCAGCAACAACAACAACAACATGGGCAAATGTATTCCCGGGCAACTGTATATCAATAGAAGTATTTAAAGAGAAAGACTAATAAAGTAAGAACTTTGATTTATTTGTTGTAATATTAAAACTAATACCTCTTAGAGCTTATGTCTAACCATGCAACCTTGCTTCAATTGTAGATTTATGACCATTATTATCCTATACGTTATTGTATTGTATATTGTAAGGCATGTTCATTGGGTAATACGACAAATTAAGTTTTTTATTGAATTTCACTTCTGTTTATTAACAATACTTTTTATTAGCACTGAGGGTTGTTTAGGGGGGTTGTATGGCCCCCTGTTCCCTTGACAATATCCCTTGATCCCTGGAGTTTCATGGGTTTCAGATATTTCAGATTAATTCGAGCAGATTGATAAGGAGGATTTTACCTGACCCCTGTTTCCAGATGTTCACCCTTGTTCCATTTTAATTTTGACCCTTGTTCCTTGGATGAATTTCACATGTTCCCATGTTCCCATCCACCCAATAAATAAGAACAATTTTTTCATAATATCCAAACAACTCCTTAATAAAGGTTTCTATTCACTAAGTTGGATTTAAATGCAACTTGTTTATGAGTCAGACACTTTTGCGGACCTCGTAGTGATTTGCCCCTCGGTACTTGTTACACTTGTGTATTATTATCAGTTTCTTGACTGAATATTGTAATTTGTAATTTATATATAAGTTCATTTAATTGAAATTGTAATGGTGTATTTGAATTTGAGGAAAGGCTAGCAAAGTTATGAAAGCTGGATGTGAAATGTTCTGTCTGTCTTCTTGGGCCCCGTTTACACTATGCCGGCATGAAATGAATACGGAATGATTTCATGTTGGTTCGGGAATTTGGTGTCCCCGTTTACAATATGTCTGTATGAAATGAATACGATGAGCAAGGCCATCGGTTTTTTTTCTTAAATCTATTATTTCATGTCAACGAGAACAAAGAGTAATTGTCTTTCTCTCATTCATTCAGCAAAGCGGCATGAAATTGTACCTTATTTAGCCGTTTACACTATGCCGTTTTCAGATGAAGCCGGTTAGCGTATTGTATTCATTTCGTACCGTATTCATATCAAAACTGTGCCGGCATAGTGTAGACGCAAGGCCAGAACGGTGTAGTTTCCTACCGTATTGGTCTCGTACTGGCAAAACGCGAGGTCACTCGACGTTGTTCGGTTAGTTGGGGTATTTTTGCTTGTTGCTTTTCAGGGCCATGCAGAAGTTTATGCATTTCACTATTTCATTGAAATTGATTTCCTCTGGGAATAGTTTCGTTTGCCCGTGGCATTTTGAATGTACCACGTTTGTCCCGTTGGAGTTAAACTTCTTAAAGTTTTAAAACCAAAATCAATGTGCTATGGAGATAGGTCGGAAAATTGCACTCAGTTCTATAGCTGCAGGGAAATAAAGATTCCTCAAGAGAATGATCAAATGTTCTGAAACAGCATTATAATCTTGCATCAATTTTGGCACTTGCTTGCTTGTATGATTGCGAATATTACTTTGAACGCCTGCTGTGAATGGGTGCATGCATAGCTAGTGCTAGAATCTAGCTAGAAAATTGTATGTGGCAAAAATTGTGCTGTTGTGAACTTTGGGGTAACAATCCTGCAATGTGTCATCATTTCGTCGCACTGGCACGGTGAGCAGTTGTAATTAATTGTATTTTTAATTCTTCAGCATGTTCATTTCATGTTGTATTATTCAATAGAGGCAAGATGTTCATTTCATTCGTACAATATTCGTCAGCATGCTCATTTCATTCTGCATTCGTCAGCATGTTCATTTCTACCGTCGTCGTTATCATGTTCATTTCATACTGCATTTATCAGCATGTTTATTTCATACTTTATTCGTCAGCTTGCCATTACATAGGTAATGTTTTCGGTGAGGCTGCAAGCTTATTTTTTATGCATGCCAAATGCAATTTTGCGCTAATCCCCCTTCAGCCAAGGGTGGGGGGAATTCCGGTCAGTTACAGCAGAACATTTACTCATCTATTGAGGTTTTCGCAAGCAGCAACGTGTATATAAGTGTTGTACGCACGTGCATTGGCAGTCCTCCCTCTTCTGTTCACCCGTCTCTTATCGCGCATTCGATCTTCAAACAGAATAATAACATACGAAAAAAACGGACAAATAAAGTGCGAGAAGATAATTTAAACGAATGATAATAACTTTCTTCAATATATACAAATAATAGTTCGAACTCAACAACCCTTCGTAACTTTAAATACTCTAGATCTTTAAAGTAAAAACAACGAAATTTGATAACAACTATCTATGTGGAACACCTTTGTAAAAGACCTAATGATCACAGACCGTGCCCAAACGCTCAAACATTGTTCCTCAAAGATTGGAGCTTTGCTTGTTAAAGAAGATGTTTTAACGTTTGGCCAAACATTATTCCCTTTCAAGATACAGATAATCTTTTGAAGTTTTCAAAAGCAATTCTAAACAATTCTGCTGGTCAAGCAAAGTTTGCGACGTAGCCAAACGCTGAAACAGTGCTTTTAAAGCAAATCTCAAATGTTTGACCAACAATGTTCGATCGTTTGGCCAGGGCCTAAGATATCGTTCCAACAGATCTTCTTCGACGCAGCACATAGAAATAGGCTCTGGCCAAACGGTCAGACATTGTTTTCAAAAGTTTGATTATTAAGCACAATGCTTTGACCTAGTAGGAAAGCATCACTCATCAAACATTGTTGTTTGCATCAAACAAAATTTTTTTTAACTTTTTTACAAACATCACGAAAAAGTTTGCTTATTTTTGCTTGTCAAGCAATGTTTTGTGACGTGGACAAACGTTCAAACATTGCTTGATAAGCGTATTTCAAATGCTTGACCGACAATGTTTGATCGTTTGGCAAGATTTAAAGCATATCTTGAATGTTTGACAACAATGTTTGATCGTCTAGCCAGGGCCAGGCCTGTACGTTCACACTGCTGATGGCTCCAACAGATCTTTTTCAAAGCCTAGAGTATAAGAAACTCGGCCAAAGCTTTTCTAAGCCGTTAAAATATGTCTGGTTTAAGAGTCTCTTCCGTATTGGTACAACTTCTAGTTTACCATACTAGGCCTTCTACCACGCCTTTCTTCATGACTTCTTAAATCAAGAACCTCTCGTGAACCAGTGTTTTTCGCGCCAAGTTCTTCTTTCCAAACGAGGCTCTCACTGTGACGATTAGCATATCAACGAAATACGTAACAACGGCAGCCCATGTGTAGTTAGTGGCGACAAGGTCGATTAAAGCGAATAGGAAGATATCAAACATCAAGAAACTCCATTCAGCTCCGTAAAGAAACGCGTTTACAAATGATTTTCCATCGTCCTTGTAGAAAATGCATTTCTCAAGAGGTGCTTGTAGTTCCATATCTAATATTTTCTCCATTAGTGTTTTGTCTTTGACAGTGTAGTCTAATTCTGATGTCGAATGCTCAACAAAGCTTGTTAGGAATTTGTTCATAGTGTTGTAGGCCATGACGCTTTTCTCCAGACTGAAAGGAAGTTTTGTTTCGCTAACTCCTGAAACGAAAGATGAAAGTTCTCAGGCAAAGCAAAAAATTCAATAAAGGACTTCTTAAAATTTGACGTGGAAAAGATCTTGGACATACGAAAAGCTTTTTTCGTCTGACATACACGCCTTAAGACGAAAAGAACTATAATAAAATTGATAAGTTTGATACGTTACCTAGTGGGGGTCTTCCCATTGGCTGCATCCCACCTCTCCCAGCTTGCCTCTGCTGTCCAGTCATATTAATCGCCTCAAAGATCTTTTCATACTGCAATCTGAATTTAGCAGTGAGTGAAATCTCAAACGTTTGACACTCAGATTCCGACTCTAGACCTCTTCTATCACATAAGTTATCTTCCTCGCGTTGAAAGTTTTCATAAAGCTCTTTCAGATTAGTGTCAGCCCGACCGTGGACGGATCTTCCATGGATGTAATAGCCGTAATTACTATCCTGCATAAGGATGATACTAATATTACTTATGGAGCAGAAATCGACGAAATCCTCAATCGCATCGGATACGAAACGCTCGTAAATCAGCGTAAAGAATACCCATTGACCAATGGCTATGCAGAGAAACAGCATCGAAGTTACGGCAAATCGTAACACGAACGAAAATGCGCCGACGTAATCTGTCGATTGATTCGCCGAAAACCTACTAACGGGATCGGTAGTGGTCAAATGTTCAAAACCAATCACTTTTACGAATAGTAGAACCAGTATTAACTGCACGGTCGGTTTGATTTTCTTAAGCGTTTGTACCTCTTGCCATTCGTTAGCAACAAATAGAGTTCGTATAATGCTCACGGGGGTCGATACCTCATTTCCAGCTTGGCCCGGCTCGACGATCCTACCGCGCGGTCGTTCCCAGTCAATAAAGAATATATCCAGGAAAACTTGGCTGTAGATTAGATATATCATGTCGATGATTTTGAACACGAACCCGCAGATGAGTAAGGTCTTTAGTAGGCTTTCTTGCGTGTTTGATGGAAGGACACGATAGACGATGTTTTGTTGCTTGAAAAATACCAGCCATTGAATGCATGTGCCTGCCAATACAGCAAAGAATACCACAGCTAAGGCATTGAATGAGAATATGATGAAATGCAGCAGGCTGCTGAAATCAATGTATAGGCGGTCGTTTCTTCGTCTCCAACTTGCTGTGCGGATCATGGCGAATATGACGGCTAATGCTGAAAGCACACCAATTGAAATCTACGGGGAAAACAGAGAGTTATTAGGAGCGAAAAATCTTCAATCTTTTGATGCGATTCTACCGAAAACGGAAGACTTGCAGGCTTCATACTATATTTACAAGAAATCTATTCTTGAGTGGTACAAAATTGCGAGAAACAACGGAAACATCTCTGGACATACTTCAAAGTTTTTTCATTTGACACTCCTCAGAGAATAAATGTCAGAAACAGACTGAAGCAACTGACTAAAGTGGAACTCCATATCTAGGAATTCCTCCTCAGTCAATTGTTTCGGACTGTTTCTGACGTTTACACTCTGACGAGTGTCAGATAAAAGAACTTTCAATATCCAGAGATTTTTCGGCTCTTTCTCGCAATTTTGAAATCCATTACTCTGTTAATTTCCACTCCCTTCGGACAGATTATGACCTATTCATTTGGGAAGGTACCAAGTATCAACAACAACTTCCAAACAGCTGTTTGCTCAGAGAGGTTTGAGCTAGTTTGAGCAGTTTTGATGTTGATTGTTAAGGTTGTAGCCCCTTGTAGAGATAACTAGGACTCTTGTCATAAGTCTACGTAACAATATATCAAACCTTAACATTCTGAAGTATCTGAGTGGCATCCATTTCATAACTAGTGCTGAATGTTGCAATGACTGTCGTTGCAGTAGAAGCAGCAGTACCATATTTGATCTTCATATAAGGTGGATAAATCTGACCATTGGAATTCCGCATTTTAAATACCAATTCCACTTGCTCTGCATACCTAATTAAGGTGGCAGTTTGGCTTAATTGGGTCTTGCTACTGAGATTATCAACAATAAAGAATCTTCTCGTTAGCTGCCAAGATGATTTCACAGTGTTTGTATTTACAGTTGAACCTTTTGACTTGTAGTTTTCAACCAAGACAGGAACAGGATATAACTTATCACCAACATAGAAGTACAAATCATAGAAGAGCATTTCCCTAGATCTCAGCTTGCTCATTGATAGGGAGCAGCTTGTAGTATATGTGGTTAAGAATGAAAAGGCTGCTGACATTTTTGACTCTCTATCTTGGCATAGTTGCATTATGTTTGTGTCATTCTGTATCCCAACAAAAGAGCCATTTGGCCTGAAAACTGCAACTGTGAACCTTAGCACCTGACCCTTTTTGTACTGAACAGTAATGTCAGTCTTTGCAAGGGTAATATCTGCTGTTTCTGTAGTATAATACAGCCAAGGCATGAAGTAAGGCCAGTCACTTAGTCCGTTAACAAAACTTCCACATGAGCATGTAGATGACTTGCACTTAACGATCTCTAGGTATTCACTACAGGCATCGGTATTCAATGTTGCACTGTTCTCAAAGTTATCTTTATTATAATCAGTAAGAACACATAAGTTTGCAAGCAACTGGCAAGCAGTGAAGTTTCTGTTAATGCAGCATAATACCTTAGATGCTTGCAAGTTGTTTACAAAGAATGCAGAGACTACCGACCGCTGTGGGTAGGTCATGGTATAGGCATTAGATGTGGAAGAGGGATCTGGTATGTTGAAGCTATCTAATATTGTTTTTCTCATGCATACACCCCCACGGCTTGTACTCTGTGTTGTTTCAGGGCATTGGCATGAGATACCCATAGCAAGGCTAGCTGTTATACTGAGAACATAATTATCGCATCTCTTGCAGCTTGTCTGAATGGCATCCGGCTGAGTATCATTCAAGCATTTGATGCATCTTCGCGTTTTATCTGCATAAGCCTCACCATTTTCTTGCTTGTCAGAAACTGCTGAGGTTGTGTTACAGCTTTGTTTACAAGTCTTGGTAGCTGAATCAAAAACAGAGCCACTCTGACATTTAACGCAAGACCATTTATCAGTTGCAGTTACTTCATTTGGCCCGCATGGATTGCATTTGACATTTTTATCTCCGCCATCATTCTGTACAAAATAATAACCTGCATTACAAGTACAACTTAGGCCATCCGCACTCTTGTTCATATTTTGCTCGCAGCTTGCACATTGCAAGCTAGAAAACTGGAAATACTGGTTGCTGCTACATCTTGAAGGATCTGAGTAACTTACTGTTAAGCATTTAACTTTAATTATAACTGCAAAAAGTAAGATTATTGAATGAAAATTGAAGACGCGCCACTCCATCATGCCGCCATTGTGTATCTATCAGGATGAGGGATGAGGGTGGCCAGTTCCTAAATGAGCATTAGACCGTGGTAGATTTATGCGCGCTTATGATGTAATGAAAATATCTGTGTCGAGCGTTCAGGTTCAGGATTTTGGGATTTTTTAGGATTTTTTATTATTGTGGATTCATTTCATTCCTAACATCTTCTTGAAAAACCAGAAACTCAAAAACATTTGATCCGGTGCTGAGATGAATGCTCCCCACTTGCATCCACAATGCCTAGACAGTGTGGCTGAGGCGTCGCATCTTACCGTGGTTCCCGTTACAGGAAATCGCTATTCTCCCATGAGTCTTCCGCCAGCCTCCGGGGGGAGGGAATATCCAGCCCCAAGACCTGCTTACGCAATGGATACCCCTATGCTTTCACTTCCAACTCATGACACCGAATCAATTGTGTAATAGCAACTCATTGATGTCACAGATTATTTTTCACTCAATCTGATGAGTACGGTAATTTACTAATTGCGCATGCGCTCTGAAAAATTAATTTTTATGGCACAAATAATTAAGAATTGCATTTTATTTCTGTTTCTTACTTCATTAATCACTGTTCAGTCATTTTAAAATTTTAGAAATCTCAAAATTTACTGAAAAATTAAGTCTTTGCGTTATTAATGAGCATCCCACTATCTCTCCCACCTCTTTAGATTATCCAATCAAATTGCTAGGATATTACGTCGAAAATATGCATATATCTACCACGTTCTAGTGCTGGCCAATGAACATTGGCTCATTTTCCATGTTTTCGCAACAACAACAACACGCATGCGTATCTAGTTCTTCTTCCTCAGATCTGGATGGCCTAGTAGCATGGAGACTGATGAGAGAGGGGAAGATCTAAGCCACGATCAGCAGGACGCTTTGTCCACTCTACTTTAACAATTTTTGTCTGATTTTTCTTCTGCCAGAGCACAAAATGGTGAAAGAACAGTTCAAAGAAACTGCCGTTGGCAAGAAAATGTAAGTTTCTTGTGTGACCTTAGCTTTAGTCCCCCCCCCCCCCACCACCAATCAGTCAACAAGACAGAAAGGCTGTAAGGGCTGGAGGAGAGTTCTAAGTTATACCCAGTTAACCACCCACTGGGCCTGTAAATTAAGGCCTTATACCTCTGTCTGAGTTCTTTTCTTTATAAATTAAAATCTTCATTCATATTCATTCGCTTTTTTGCAAATTTTTTGTTGTTTCAGTAAAACATTCTTATGTATTCATTTTCAGAGGCCATATTGGTTTTGGTGTGATGTCAGCAGACGAAGTTGAACGTTCGTTTGAAAAACGTGTCTGATATTTAATATATAACTTCTAAAACAATAATGTTCTACACGTTTTTTTTCAGTAATCGTGATCAATCATGGGGAGCTGGCAGAATTTATGACAGAGAAAAATGTGAGTCTTTAATTCAGGGAAAGAACCAGCTTTGGTATAGTTTTAAAAGTACAATCATAGAGCATTTTCAATGCAACGCAGCTAGAAGTGGTGGAGCTGAACACTTTAAGGCGAAACAGTACGAGATAAAAGAAAGAAAAGCAATGAATAGATGTATGGATGTACACACAAATCTTATAAGTGCCGGCATTGAGGTGTGTAAGATGAAATCAGCAGCCTCACACTTTCTTTCATTCTGTGGAGCAGATGTTGGACATCTTGGACATGGGCGGTAGGTGCATACCATTTTTATATATCAATACTACTTATATCTGAGAACTATAAAGCTTGCCTTACATAAACAATAACATTATTATCATTAAATGATCATTTGTCAACAGGAATCAATTTCCAGATATAATGAAAACTGCCTATGAGTATGCTGTAATGAAGACAGCTAAATATCTGCAGCGACCTTTGCTATCGACTGGTTTAAAGCCACACATGAAACAGCAAGCCAATGTACATTGTGTTGCAAAGAATTTATACAATCAAGATCAGAGCAGAACACCCATTCAATTTGGTGTTCTAGATAGAGAGGTTTTAAACAAAATGAAAGATGATTTGAGAACTGTTAAAGCAAGGGGTTCAACTCCATCCACCACACTCTTCCCGAAACTATCAAAGCACTGGGCAGAACTTACAGATGGTCCCCTCGAGAAAGAAAAGCAAATAGAGGGAATATTTCAAGGAATTCCAGTTCTTACAGGCTGGCTCATTGTAGAAGAGGTAAAATTATTTTTACTTCGACACTTTAAAACTAACACACAGCGTTTGCGTAATATTTCGAATGGTGACATTGCTTTGAAGGATTTATAATTGGATATTAATGTATGTCCTCGTATTTTTAAACATCTATCTCTTTTATATATATTAGGCTGGAACGCAAGGAAAGAAGAAATTTACATGGTCTGCAAGATCACCAAAAGATGTCATAGAGGATCTTATAGTTCTATGCCAGGAACTAAAGATTGCACTCGAGGAGCGCTATGACAGCATTATCAAGAAGGAGGTATCAACACTTGCCAAAATTTTCGACAAACTGGTAAGCAGTGAGGCCCGGTTGGAAAACATGCAGGTTTTGGCCTTCACGTAGTTGTGATTTGACTGCAAAAATGGGAGATTAATTTACTTCACAATACACGTTTTATATAAAAAACCTGGCCTAGTTCTAAAAGTTTCTTGATTTTTGGCCAAATTTTAGTTCTAAAAGTTTCTTAACAGTTTCTAAATTAAATGGAAATAAATTGCAGTGAAAACAACAAAAAACCTCCTGTGGGATACAGTATCGCTGACAGGTGACAAGAAATCGCACAGATTTTGTTAATTAGGTACCCTTGTACAATTAGTTTTGCATATGTAGTCTTATGACATGATAAATATTTTTAGCTTTATTGTTAGTAATTGTAGACTTAACTTCTTTTGTTTTTGCTTTAAGAGTTGGTTTGTATTAGCTGTTTTTTTTATACTCTTATATTAAATTTAGCTACTTTGTTACACCAACTTAAAAGAAAGTGATTAAAAAAAAAAAAAAAAACAGAATAAGCCACGCTGGTGCGAGAAGTTGCACGTATATAATTGAGAATTAATTACTACGTCCACAAATGTGAAACCAGTATGTTGAAAAAGTGACACAAAAAATTCTTAAGTTTGTAAACTCCTTCCTCCTAGTTCTGAAAGTTTCTTAACTTTTGGGGTGTTGCGTTCTAGGTTTCTTATAAACCAGTTTCTTATAAAGAAAAATGCGTATCAAATTTTTGAGCATCATTGTTGCATGCTAAAATTCTCCACTGTTTTTTGGTAGGGTACAAGTTCAAAAAGTGCTAATTGTGATACATGTGGAAAGAACCTGGCTGACTGTGTTGGGCATTATGGCTACATTGATTTGCAATTGCCTGTATTTCATATTGGATACTTTCGAACTACAATTAATATTCTCCAGATGATATGCAAGGTAA
The DNA here is from genome assembly GCA_014526335.1 of Chrysaora quinquecirrha. NCBI lineage: Eukaryota > Metazoa > Cnidaria > Scyphozoa > Semaeostomeae > Pelagiidae > Chrysaora > Chrysaora quinquecirrha. The sequence continues at coordinate 4,079,275 of JACTAT010000010.1, forward strand.
TGCTAATAGAATACATTGATTAAATTCTTAAGCCTATAATGACTGTCTATGAGAGCAATACGGGAAAATATTAAATTAACCCAATAGGTAAGTACAAAACCGAGCTTGCAAGAGGCTAAGGATTATTATTTTCAGTATAGATCATTTCGGTAGAAAAATATTGTTTGAAATCGCAAGATATCAATTTTGCGTTGCGAAAATCGTATAAAGCACCCAAAAATTAGTCTAGGTGCAAAGTTTTACTATCTCAGCGCTTTTATAATCGATTTTACGACCGTTCAAAGTTCACGTTTTGATAAGAGCTTTGACCGTGTGGGGTAAAAGTTTCACCAAGTTAATTTTTTGCGATAAAAGCCTTTATGAAATCGGGAACTTTGAATGCTCATAAAATTAAGAACACAAGCGCTAGGAAAGTGAAACTTTGTGCCTAGACTAAGTTTTGGCTGCTTTATAAGATTTTCATATATCATGTTATTTCGAAAAATTTTAATGCTCTCTGACGTCATACCAAAATGATCTGTTGACAGAAAGAAACAGTAATTATATAGTTTATTACCCTATGGACAGGGCATGGCCATGACCCTTAACTATTACAAAACTCGTATCTTGTTTGAAGGTAGCCATTTGTTGTTGCCTTCTAAATCTAGAAATTTCAAACTTTAATGTAATGAGCGGGCATTATCGGATGATAATGCCCTATCATGACACCGCATTCAAATGTTTTCAGCTAATCAGATTGCATAACAGAGTTGCTGCCCTGACCATAGGGTAATAAAATGCTATAATGTTATCATCAGTAGCTCTGAAGGTGTTCATGGTGTCAGGAGCTCGGGGAGGTCAGGGTTAGAGCCCCAGCCACAGTAACATAACTGCTAGGGTCAAAGTTTTGATAGTTCATACTATTGAGATCCTAGCAACTGACGCAAAATGCATCATTTCACCTCCACCTTCTTGTTAATTGATTGAAGGTGCTGTGGCATTGTGGTGTAATCCAGCTGACTTATGGTGTCAGGAGATCAATGTGGTCAGGGTTCAAGCCCAGCCAAGGTAACATCACAGCTCAAGTCAAGGTTTCGTTAGTTCATACTTCTGAGATCCTAGCAACTGATGCCAAATGCATCATTTCACCTCCACCTTCTTGTTAATTGATTGAAGGTGCTGTGGCATTGTGGTGTAATCCAGCTGACTAATGGTGTCGAGCTGAGTGTTGTCAGGGCTTGAGCCCAGCCATGGTAGCATCACAGCCAGGGTCGAGGTCTCGATAAGTTAACCTAATACTGAGATCCTAGTGACTAGTGCAAAAACACCATTTCACCTTCACCTAATGAAAATATGTAAAACATGCTTAACACAATCTATATTTTCTTTGATTTTTCTCTTAGAACTGTAGCAAACTTCTACTACAAGATGATCAAAAGAAGAACTTTCTACAATCTTTACAAAAACCTGGTATAACTTCACTGCAGAAAAAGGGACTCTTCAAGAAAATTCAAGAAAAATGCAAGAAAACAACAAAATGTGAAGCCTGTGGGGAAATTAATGGTTTGTCCTTATAGAAATTTTTGAGGATATTTTAATTTTGGATGTAATCAGCATCTTTCTTTGCAATTGATGTTATCAGATCTAAAGTTCCTCAATCTTTACTCCGCTCAGTGAAGAAGAGAAAGAGATAGAATCATATATGTCTGGAAAATAATCAAAAATATTGTGCCAAACGTGAACGATTCTATTCAATGGTATCAACACGTACGACATGGAAGAAAATGTAAAGTGGATATAGTCCGTGGTCAGTCTACAACTTTTCAACGGCATAAAGAAGCTAGTTTCGCGATCCATGGTCCTAAACTTTTTAATGTTCTTCCGAAAATAGTAAGAAATATTACTGGAGAAAGTATTGATTTTTTCAAGAAAAGACTTGATTTGTTTCTTTTCAAACAATTCCAGACGAACCGCAGATTGTTGGTTATACAGCAAGTCAAAGAGCGGACAGTAACTCAATCATTGACATGATAAAGTTTTCCACTACGGGACTGGCACACACTGCCAATCCTTAAGAATTATTTCTTTACAAGCTTTTCAATAAGATTCAATAAGATAAGATCTTTCCTTGCAACAAATTAAACTTTTGACCAACTTAACGGACAAAAGAGGTGTTCGCACCTGATCTAAGAACAAGAAAGGGCTTCCTCTTATTATTTATAGACGCAATGGTGTTCGCACCTGATCTCAAGATCAAGCAGGGGCTTCCTATTTTGTCAGTTACTTCCTCGTTACAAATCTACTAATGCGCTTTTTCCAGGAACTGTGAAAAAGTTGGTTTGTTGAAAATAATTCACGAGAAATACAAAACAAGCAAGAAAGTTGTTGACCCACAAATCACCAATTTTCATTTGTCATTCGAAGAGGCTATCTCGCATAACAAGGAGCTTGCTCCGTTGGTTAACAAAGCACAGGTGATTGCCATTTTTATATCAATGTCTACCACTTTCCAGAAAATGTCGCGCCCGACGCAGGCCTCTTTAAAAAGGTCTATTATGTAAATTAACGTGCCGACGACTTATTTCTGACCCAAGTCTTCTAAGGAAGCATTTCTTTAAGAATTACTGCCAGCGATCTTGATGAAGAGCCCAATGAATGCAGTATTAATAAACGCTAATGGTGGTTGTGTGAGAAGAAGACGATTTTAAAGCAATGAATGATATGTCTGATTTGTTTTTTGAGGTTATGCTGAATCCACTCAAAGTTCAAACATTGTTTCAATCGATTGCTGACGAGGTATCTATACGCCCTTATCTTTATTCTTATTCTAGCCCCCATTCAATTCCAAGCAACAACCAACCCTTATGCATTATTCTGCCATTATTCTGCCATAAGACAGAATTTGCTAGATTATCCCAATTGTGAAGAAAATAGGCCTTGTGATGTTGATTCTATAGCGATTAAAAGTTTGAAAATTTATTATGGATTTGACCGTGCGTGTAAAATGACTGAGGGTGTAAAATTTCACCCCCAGCGATTTTTCACGGTCAGGTCCTTTATAGAATTTCAAACTTTTAACACCTATAAAATCAATATCTTAAGGACTAGAAGCTTAAAACTTTGCCTCAACACTAAATGAAGGTGCTGAATTCAAATCTGAAGTCGAAATTTCTCTATGACCTAATTTTCAATTATTTTGAAGACGAGGCCCTTAGTTGAAATGGTCTATTAAAATGAGGATTCTTTTCTTTCAATTGGCAGAGCAAGATCTTGTTCCATTTAAGCATTTTGGAAGATGTACACATCAAAACCAAAAAGCTGAATGTCCATTGTAGACTTATTACACGAGTCCTAGTTATGGCTAACGGCTGACGACCGAACTCAAAACCGCCCAAACTATGACCAAACAGCTGTTTGGTTGTTGTTGTTGTTGTTGTTGCTGTTTGCAAAGAGAGGGAGTCATGGAATAAGTCTATTTCCATTGTTCTGTTGTCTGCATGTTATTCAAGCCTTGTTTGAATCGCACCGATTGTTCTTTCCATTTTTCAATTCGAAAAGGACTCTACGCTCAATCGCGTTATGCAAAGACTGGACATGTTGAATGTTGCTTTCTGACGCTTTTAGCACTTAACCGATTGTTTTGGGGGTTACGTTTTTTTGGCCCACCCGATATATCAAGAGTATCTGCTGTTTGTGTATATTATAGGCAACCAATTTCAGTTGCACCTCTTCCGGTTAGAAATTCTGCTTTTTTTGAAATATCCCTTTCGTTGATTTTTTATTTCAAATTAGGACTGTTCGCTGCTTGGCATGTCTCCAGAGGTTGGGAGACCAGAAGATCTGATATTGACAAGGGTATTGGTGCCCCCTGCTTGTATAAGACCGTCCGTTATTTCCGATCTACAAGCAGGAAGGTTCGTTTTTGTTTTTTATTGTTTATTTTAGCTTGTTAAAAACATAAAAAACATAAACATAAGCATAAACATATTAACATAAACATTAACATAAGCATACACATAAACATAAACATAAGCATAAGCGTAATCATAAACATAAGCACAAACATAAGCATAAACATAAACATAAGCATAAACATAAACATGTTAACATAAACATAAACATAAGCATACATACAACAAACATAAACATAAGCGTAAACATAAACATAAACATAAAAATATTAACATAAGCATAAACATAAACATATTAACATAAGCATAAACATAAACATAATCATAAACATCAACACCAACATAAGCATAAGCATTAGCATGAAATATACACAAACATAAGCAAACATATTAACATAAACATAATCAGAAGCATGCACACAAACATGAACATAAGCATAAGCGTAAACATAAACATAAACATAAGCATAAACATAAACATAAGCATAAACATATTAACATATTACCATAAACGTAAACATAAACATAGACATAGACATAGACATAGAGATAGACATAGACATAAGCATAAACATAAACAGAAGCTTAAACATAAGCTTAAATATAAACATAAGCATAAACACTAGCAAACACACAAATATAAACATAAAATTAAGCATAAACATAAACATAGACATAAACATAAAAAACGCTGTTGTAAAGATCTTGTTCTTTTTGTAGCAATGAGGATGATATCACAATGAAACTGACTGAAATTATCTTTCTAAATGATGTCATACAAAAACACAAATCCACCGGAGCAAAAGTTCAAATGATAATGGTTAGTGCGATGTTATATATTTACTTTGTATGACAGCTAAGCATTTATTTATTTTAGTATGCAATACATCGATTACTACTTTTCTGTAAAGACGCTAGTGACGAATGAGCCAGTTAGGCCATTGCAGGTATACCAGTGCCATATGAAGTGGAAGAGGGACACTCGTTTTCCCTAATGAATCAACAACTGAAGCTTATTGCAGAGTCCAGAAAAGTGGTCAACCTTCCTCCAGACAAAAATAACCCAAGCTGGAAACCTTCTTCACTTAACAATGAAAAATAGGCGTGTTTTGGGTGTGGCAAAATATTTTCTATTGTTCTATTGTTCTCCGGTCAATGACCGTGTGACCGTAACTTTTTCCTGACTCTGGCTTATTTACACTGTATTGGAGCAATCGTGATCTGTCCAGAGAAGTGGTCCCAACAGCCTTCCATTAACACGAGCTGTGGTGATTCAAAACGCTATGGCTCTGACATCCATACTAGTTTTGGTCAAGCTACGAAACCGAACTGCTTTTGTGACAGTCAAAATTGTGTGCTCCTGTTCTCAATATCATGTAAACGCAAGAGTGACCGAATCAATTGTGCTCCAGATTCCTTACCCAGTGCAGGACAGCTCTTGAGGACCTTATCTTACCTTGAGGACCTAATGTCGACACCAACAGCGAGGGCAAAGGCTGTTTTCATATACGTCTAGGAGTAGGTGTTTACCCAGCTTTTCAGCTTCTAAGCTATGCATCCCACCCTAAGCAAACAGCTATTTGTATATTTCCTCTTTTGAAAGGTTGTTCTTTGCCTGGGTTGTTCTTTCAAGTCTACAAATCTAAAATAGTATAATATGAATACAATCATGCCATATAAATTGTATAATCGTTATTTTTAGGAAGACTGGGACTTCTTGCAACTTCAATGTGCATTATACATAAACAGTGAACTTTCAGGAATACCGTTAAATATGCAGCCGAAAAAAGCTATAAGAGGTTTCTGCCAAAGACTCAAGGGAAAACAAGGTCGTTTTCGTGGAAATTTATCAGGAAAAAGAGTTGATTTTTCAGGAAGAACAGTCATCTCTCCAGATCCTAACTTAAGAATTGACCAGGTGTGTACTTTGTTTTTGTATACGATCAAATTTTAGAGCACCCTTAATTATATATGTATGCCCAAATACTCAGATACCTGTACCCAGATACCTATACCCAAAGCTTTTATTCCTTCATTTTGTTCTTGGCCAATCATGAGCCTGTTTTCTCTCCCGTTACATCAAGCCTAATGATTTACAGCCGGTTCTTCAACCAAGCACGCAAAGTAAAAGACGATAAAAATGACAAAGTGAACTCTTGTACCGGGAAGGCATAAATATAATCACAAAGATAAACATAAACTTAATTAATGTTTGTTGTGTCTATGTCTATGTTTATGTTTATGTTTGTGTTTGTCTATGTTTATGTTTGTGTTGATGTTGATGTTGATGTTTATGTTTATGTTTATGTTTATTATGTTTATGTCTGTGTTTATGTTTTAATTTATGTTTATGCTTATGTTGATGTTTATGTTTATGTTTATGTTTATGCTTCTGTTTATGTTTATGTTCATGTTTATGTTTATTATGTTTATGTTTATGTTAATATTTTTGCTTATGTTAATCATGTTTATGTTTATTATGTTTATGTTTGTGTTTATGTTTTAATTTATGTTTATGCTTATGTTTATGTTTATGTTTATGTTTATGTTTATGCTTATGTTTATGTTTATGTTCATGTTTATGTTTATTATGTTTATGTTTTTGTTTATGTTTATGTTAATGGTTATGTTTATTTTTATTTCAATGTTTATGTTTATGTTTATGTATATATTCATGCTTATGTTTATGTCAACAATACATTGCCGTGCTACTGGTAAAAGTCTTTGACATTCATGTTGTATGACTGAGAGTTGGCTTAACTTTCGTCACTTCATTCATTTCTGTTTTGCGAATTTTCAAGTTTCTTCCGAAGAATTCGTCACTGTTATAGATGAAGACAATGGTTATTATGACTCTAACTCTGAATTTCAGAGTGCATACGATTTTTGTTCAATTTGTTCGCTTTCTCGCTATTTTATTTGTATTATGGAACTTGTATATCATGGTTGTCTTTTTGTCTTTCAAAAAAGGTTGCAGTTCCGGTCCACGTCGCTAAAATATTGACATTTCCAGAAAAAGTAAGTTGATGTAGTATTACGAGAAATGAGCTTCATTTCCAGTTTATTTATTCAGAGACAGCTGTGAAAATATCCAGAAATGTTGGCACTAAATTGCTTGACAAGCAAATCTCAGATGTTTGTCAAATGTTGAAGGATGTTTGATGGTTTAGCAAGTGCCTAAAACAGTAGTAGAAATTGTAACAAAGATATGAAGCATTTTTAACAGTTGCATTTTTAACATAGCATTTTAACAACTTTGAAGGTGCTGTGGCGTCGTGGTGTAATCCAGCTGACTCATGGTGTCAGGAGCTCAGTGTGGTCAGGGTTCGAGCCCAGCCACGGTAGCGTCACAGCCAGGGTCGAGGTCTCGATTAGTTAACCTTCTACTGAAATCCTAGCGACTGGCGCTAAAACACCATTTCACCTTCACCTTCACCAACATGCTTCTGCTTTAGCATTCCACTAAACCATCTCGTGTATTTTGTTCTGTTGGAAACTCATGAAATTTTCCTCATTGCGTTCTTCAGGTGACTAGAACAAACATAGAACTGATGAGAAAACTTGTCATAAATGGAGCAGACAGTCACCCTGGTGCAAATTTTGTGGAGCAGACTAAAGAAGGGGTGAAGAAGTAAGAAATTGCAATTTTTCTGTTTTGATACGTAAAGAATGAAAGCAGAAGAAATATACGTATGAGATACTTGTTCGCTTTGTTCACGCAAGGAAACCTTTTGCAGAGTAGAAATAACGAAAAGCTTTTGGGTCTTTCTCAACGACCTTAACAGCCTTAAAGACCAATTGTGAAGAGCAGTCTTAGGCCCTGGCCAAACGATCAAACATTGTTGGTCAAACGTTTCAGATTTGCTTTACAACAACTGTTTGACCGTTTAACCATGTCCAAAAAACATATCTGTCCAAGACTTTGGAACAATGGCGTTTTTTGCTAATGTGCAAGCACGGACGCCTTTTTGCTAAGAAATGCTGCTAGGTACTGAAATGTTGCAGGTTTTTGCTGTTTGTCAAAAACAAAAGAAATGTTTAACAAGCAAATGTTGGAAAGGCGGCCAAACGATCAAACATTGCTTGGTAAGCAAAAAGACAAAATTTATGGCTATGATTTCGATGTTTTTGAAAAAGTTCAAAAACGTTTTTCGCTTGTCACAAGCAAAAAAAAGTGGTCGAGCAATGTTTTGGCCGTGGCCAAACAGTCAAACATTTTGCTTAACAAGCAAATTTCAAATTTTGGACCAACAATGTTTGATCGTTTTGGCCAGAGCCTAAAGTGCTCTTAGAGAGTACTATTCGTTATACGATCTTCTTTTAACCTATCATAATCTGTAGAGTTTTAGACGAAACGTCTTTTCTTATTTTTCAGTTTTCCTTCTCCTCTTCCGAAACTAGTTTGTTTCTTGAATCCTTTTTACAAGTTGTGCAAAATGTAGAGATTTTTTGCTTCTCATCGTAGATTCTTGAAATATGGAAATAGAAAATTTATTGCTAAAGATCTCAAGGTATGGTGGTATGGTGATACTTAATGTTTTGTATCTGCATTTTGTATAGGGTAATGTCATATTCACGGCTTACGCTTGTGGACTAATGTGGTTTAATGTTTTTATTTCTAGTATGGGGACATCGTAGAACGACACATGATGGACGGCGATGTAGTCCTTTTCAATCGGCAGCCATCTTTGCACAAGCTAAGCATAATGGCACACTATGTAAGTAAAGTTAAAAATTGTTGGCCTTTTTAGACCGTTTTATAGTCGTATAGCATAGTCCCGCATCAACTGCAAACTGCCATAAAGTAGGACCTGCTTTGCCAGATAATCCACCGTGTTGACACTTGCCCCTGGTCTAGGTCTGTTGTTGCGACCAGGTATGCCCTTATACACATAGGTAGAAAGAAGCGCATTATAGTGCTAAAAGTTAAAAGTATAACTTTACTGAATTTCCGTCATTTCAACTGATATTTGCCATTTGTCAGTTATCTTTCTTTCCCCCGCAACGGTAGATTCTTGCCTGCGACTTCCATTTAAATATGCATGCGGACTCAAAATTCACCTTGAAGTTGCTGTGTCTTCATGGGCTAATCCAGCTGCTTCGTGGTGTCAGAAACTCAGCGAGGTTGGGGCTTCGAACCCCAGCTATGGTATAAAAAATGCTTGTAATTAGCCTGTGTATTTTGTCAAATATTGTTTGTGACCCCATTTCTTCTGTGTATCCTGTTGACTCTGCGTTTGTTTGAAGTATAATTACACTCTTTTTAGGCTAAAGTGATGCCCCATCGAACATTTCGTTTCAACGAATGCGTTTGTACTCCTTACAATGCTGATTTTGATGGCGATGAAATGAACTTGCATCTACCGCAGACACAAGAAGCAAAAGCAGAAGCACTAACATTAATGGGGGTAAGGATAATTGAAACAATTTAATTATAAATCCACCTTACACCCTGTTTACACGAGAGAAACTGGGTCGATTCTGGTCCGATCCAGAGACAGTTCTTACTCTTTTGCAACGTATTTACACGAGTAAAACTGAATCATTGTCTTGCTGCAAAACTGCTTGAAATTTCTTCTTTTATCACAGCAGCATCTTATGAAGGAACTAAAGCAAAGAATACGATTTCTCTCTGAAAAGTTTCTTGTTCTTGTGGGCTTTATTCATTCACTTTAAGTCACGTTTCGTATCCGTACCAGTTTAAATCAGATCCAAAGCGTTTACAAGGGATCTAAATAGAACAGAGCCAGAGACGAGCTGGCTCTCCTTCTGAACAGATCCACAACTGACTGTAAACAGAGCCAGAAAAGATACGGACTCAAGAGATTCCATGTAAACGGAAGGCGCTTTCAAACCAAAACTGGCGCTTGATCGGACCAGAGCCGATCCAGTTTTTCTCGTGTAAGCGGGGTATTGGTAAAAGGATTCTTAATCTTGAAAACTTTTTATTTGGATCATAAAATCAATTTTGTATCAGAGCAGCCTGTTTTTCGTAGGTAAAATCAAATATAATAACACCACGAAATGGAGAACCTCTCATCGCAGCTACTCAGGATTTCATCACAGGTGCATATCTTTAATTTGTTTTTGTTGTTTTTTGTTTAAAGATTTCCTAGGTACAGCAAGCCACACGTGAATTTATGTTCTTGCAATTGCCTAGTCAAACATTTGAATGCTTTTGGTGGGTCCCTGACGCTTATACTCTCAGGAGCAACCTCGTCTCCAGGGTGAATATGCCTCTACGTGAAACTCCGCTGTCCATATTCGACCCTGGTATCGGCCTTATCTATTCTCAATTTCATTGGCTGTTCAAACAATAGAAATTGTCTCAGGAGTGTCAGACGAAAAATCTTTTAAGTACCTCCAAAGATGTCTGCGCTGTTTCTCGCAATTATGTTATTGTACTGGGATTGTTTTTTTTCTCACGTATTTTCTTCTGTTTTAGGTGGATATCTTGTAACTCAGAAAGATCAGTTCTTCAATAGAGGACAGTTTTGTCAGCTGGCAGCAGTAATTTTGGCTGGAAAAGATAATAATATCAGTATCGATCTACCACCACCAGCAATAATGAAGGTAATGTTGAAATGCAGACCTATCTACTAAATTTAGTTACCTTATTTTAAACTGTAAATTATTGAATCAATAACATAAAATATATCATGTATGTTGTCTCGTAGCCTATTTGTTTATGGACTGGAAAGCAACTCTACAGTCTGACTCTTCGACCGAGTAGAAAATCAGACGTGAAAATGAATCTGAGAACAAAAGGCAAATCTTACACTGGAAATGAAGAACTCTGTGTCAATGATTCATGTAAGCATTCCTTTGCATATATGTTTAGATTTTACCAAATTTATGTCATAATATTTTTCTTAAGCTGTATAACGTGAACTTCTCATATTTGATTATATTTTTTTCAAAATGGTATCCTTTTCATTGTTACAGATGTTGTAATTCATAACAGTGAGCTATTAGCAGGAGCATTGGACAAGAGTGTCATTGGGTCAGGATCAAAGAGCAGTGTATTCTACGTTCTATTGAGAGACTACGGTGAACAGGTAATACTCCACTTTAACTCCCCTGAAAAGCCATCAAATTAATAAACCTTTTGAAATGAAATTTTCCAGGAGGTTTAATTGCTTTAACTTTTCTCGCCTAAAATATAACGGTGTTACCTGTTTAGGTGTAAAGTCAGATCTGCATTAAAAATGTAGAAGTCATTTCACCTTTTCTTCGTTTTTTTATACGAACGGACGAGCAGAAAATGCAGTAATGCGCACGTACAGTGACGAAATCTTTGTCTTCGGGCAAAGACTTTGGAGATCTGCCTTAAATCTCAATCTCTTAAAAACACCCCCCTATTAAAAATTATGACTTTTGTTTCTTAGCCTTGCAATAGTTCTTAGTTCTTTGTTTTAAGTTACATGCAACAAATTTAACGAAAAATGGAATGTGTTGCTAGAACGATTATGTCTTGGCCTGGTTTGGATTCTTAACCCAACTTTTAAATCTGATTTTAAGTTAAGAGTTGTTCTATGCGGATTTTCACTGTATAACTATAACAGAATTCTGTAAATAGTGGACTGAGAGACCACAGAATCCTGTCGCAGAATATCGTATAGTGAACGTTACTATGAAAACTATTTCAGACATTGTAAAATCGCTGTTCTTTTCTTAGGCTGCTGCTGATGCAATGTGGAGATTAGCCAGGCTCTCTCCGAATTTTCTTAGTAAGAGATTTAATTTGTTTTCATGACCATCTTGTATAATTCATGGAGTAAACGGCTTTGAACAAATCATTTTGGTTATATTTTCCATAGTCAATAGAATAAACGTGTTTATTGTTTATTCTATTGACTATGTATTTTCTGAGACTTTCTATTTTTTTTTTGCTTTTTTTCAGTGAACAGAGGGTTCTCTATAGGAATCGGTGACGTCACACCCGGCAAGGGACTGCTGGATGCTAAGAATAAATTACTAACTGAAGGGTACTTTTCTATTTACTCCTTCTTCGTTCGTTATTTGTTTTTTAAATTAAAATTCCCCAAGTTCCCGTACTGAATACCCCTACAGAGGTAACGAAAATCATTTTTTTCCAGGTATAACAAATGCAGTAAGTTTATTGATGATTACGAAAATGGTCGATTACAAACACAACCCGGATGCACTGCTGAAGAAACTTTAGAGGTAAGGTAGTTAAAATATTAACCCTTCTGTCATCTTAATGTAGAATCCCGCAAAGACTTGTTTGTTGTTCTTATAAAATATAGTTCTTATGTGAATTCGGGAAACAGCCTAGTGACTGTCTTACAATGTTATTGAACTTTCGTACTCTGCTAAATTGCAGAGATCTAAAGGTGGATAAGCACTACTGTGGTGGGTTATTATGCTTGTTGTGGTGGATTACTATGCTTGATGTGGTGGAATTTTTGCGTACTGTGGTAGATATTGTGTTTTTCTTGCTTGGTCAGAAAATGTTTGCTGTGATTTTGTATCCACCACAGTACGCAAAAATCACAACAATACGCAGAGATCTAGAGGTAGATAAGCACTACTGTGGTGGGTTATTATGCTTGTTGTGGTGGATTACTATGCTTGATGTGGTGGAATTTTTTGCGTACTGTGGTGTGGAATTTTTTGCGTACTGTGGTAGATATTGTGATTTTCTTGCTTGGTCAGAAAATGTTTGCTGTGATTTCGTATCCACCACAGTACGCAAAAAATATCACAACAATACGCAGAGATCTAGAGGTGGATAAGCACTACTGTGGTGGGTTATTTTGCGTGTTGTGGTGGATTACTATGCTTGATGTGGTGGAATTTTTTGCGTACTGTGGTATATATTGTGTTTTTCTTGCTTGGTCAGAAAATGTTTGCTGTGATTTCGTATCCACCACAGTACGCAAAAAATACCACCACATCAAGCATAACAACCCACCACAGTAGTGCTTATCCACCACAGTTTGCAAAGCAACCACCATAGTACTGCGTATCGTATCCACCACAATGGTCCGTAATGATTCGCGCGGGTTTTAATGCCGGGTTTTTACAGTACTCTAAAATTTCGTGTGGAAGAGAATGCTTTGTTTACTTTGAGTTCAACATAACTGTAACGCCATCTTGTCTTAGCTTGTTATCTTTTTTGGGAAATTGAGTTTAGTTGACTCATCCGTGTTTTCTGTATGTCTTTCTTAGGCTGTGATTCTCAAAGAACTATCCGTAATCAGAGAGCATTGTGGTAAAGCTTGTTTGAATGAGTTACACCGCTCCAACAGTCCTTTAACTATGGCTGTTTGCGGATCCAAAGGTCTGTTCTTGGTCTGCTTTTAATCTATTCTTAATTTTTTTTTGTCAGTTCGATCGAATATATCTCACTAAATAGTCTACCATTTTAAACGGGATTTACCATTCTTAAATGGGATCTTTTAAACTCACTTTTATCGGCCAAAGATGACCTCCGAGGTGCGATTTTGTTCATGTTCATATTGATTATCTTTTAGGCTCTTTTATCAACATCTCACAGATGATAGCATGTGTAGGACAACAGGCTATATCAGGAAAAAGAACTCCAGATGGATTCGAAGGAAGATCTTTGCCTCATTTTAAAAAACATTGTAAGTTTTTGTCATTTTTTCTGGTTGATGTATAACACTCTTAAGACCTTGGCCAAACGAACAAACATTGTTCGTCAAACATTTGAGATCTGCTTTGATTAGCTTAGGCTGTGGCCCAACGATCAAATATTGTTGGCTTAAAATTTGAAATGTTGTAAGCAAGCAATGTTTGAACGTTTGGCCACATCACAAATCATTGCTTGACAAGCAAAAACAGGCCAAATGTGTTGTGCGATGTTTTGAAAAAGTTGAAACATTGCTTGTCAATCATTTTGAAATTTGCTTATCAAGCAATGTTTGAACGTTTAGCCACGTCACAAAACATTTTAATCCAGCAATGTTTTGTGACGTGACCAAACAGTCCAACCTGAATAGGCCTCTACGTGAAACTCGGCTGTCCATTTTCGACCCTGGTATCGGCCTTGTCTATTCGCAATTTGATTGGCTGTTCAAACAATAGAAATTTTAAGTGACGTCACAGTTTCTTCAACATTTCACACCAAAATAGGCCGAAAACTATGTAAAAACATCTATAAAAACAAAAAAATGCTACATGAGATATTGTATCTTGCCTTACAGTTATCAATGAAATTCTTTGCATCTGTTCTAAGAACATCTGCTTTCGGAATCTACATCTTGTTTCTATGCCTAGGCCAAAATTTCCAGTATTTTGGGGCCTGGGGACGATGTTGCAAACAATCAAACATTTTGCAAGTCAAGCAAATCTCAAATTTTTGACCAACAATGTTTGATTGTATGTATGGCCAGGACCTTGCAAACAATGTTTGACCGTTTGGCCGTTTGGCCACGTCACAAAACATTGCTGGACGACCAAAAGTGCTCAGTGATGCTATGCAAGACAAAATCATATTCTGCTTTTCACAAGCAAAAAATGTTTGATGAGCAGTAAGTTGCAACGTTGCAAAACGGTCAAACAATTTGTTTCACAACCAAATTTCAGATGTTTAACATACAACGTTTGATCGTTTGGCCAGGGTGTAAAGCTCTGCTCATGAGGGCATATTTGATTGCAAAGATTTATAGGGGCTTTTTTACAGTAGGAGCTTATTAGAAGGGTTTCAGTGAAATACTGGAACGCCATCCAGAAGGATGTTAAGCCCTGGCCAAACTATAGAAGTAATGTAATGTAAAGTTGCCGTTTTTGAGTCTACTACTAGCCTGGGGCTACTCAGTCGACTTTACACTTTACCCCTGGTCTGGATGCATTAGCATATAGCGGGGTGCAGCCACACACGGCGCTCATAACTACCGACCAGGTACCCATTTATACACCTGGGTGGAGAGAGGCACATTTGTGCTAACAACTTGCCCAAGGTTGTTATCTCTGCAACACAAGTGGAAAGACCGTGGCTTGAACCCACAACATTTTCGTTGTGAGTCCAGCACGCTAACCACTGTGCCACAGAGACCACGAACCTAGAACAGACCTAGAACAAGCGAAAATAAGCAAAGTTTGTGGCGTGATGTTTTTGAAAATGTTTACGAGCAATGTTTCTGGACGTGGCTAAAAGGTCACACTTTTCTTGACAAGCAAGTTTCAATTGTTTGTCCGACAATGTTTGATCGTTTCGCCAGGGCCTTATATGCGTGAGGGCCCCGTTAACTCTACAACCGGTAGCTTTTTGAGTGATTTCGAAGCGTCCTGATTTTCATGTTTCATGTTTCATGTTTTATTTCTTGTAATTTCCCTTGTGTTATTGCTGTATTATGTGAGCTGATTTTTTCATATTTATTATTAAATTTGAGCTATGTCTTTTTAGCCAAGGTTCCAGCAGCAAAGGGCTTCGTTGAGAATAGTTTCTTTTCTGGTTTGACGCCGACAGAATTCTTTTTTCATACCATGGCTGGACGAGAAGGTACTCCAAACGAAACATTATTATCTTTGCTTTACATTTTGCTTTAGGCGATTAGCTTGGTCTGTTTTAACTCAGTCTGTTTTAAAATGAATGTCTTAAGGACTAGAAGCATAAAATTTTGCCTTAACCCTAAAATGAAGGTGCTGAATTCAAATCTGAAGTCGAAATTTCTCTATGACTTAATTTTCAATTTTTTTGAAAACGAGGCCCTTAGTTGAAAAGGTATATTATAACTTTGGTTGGCAGCTTATATCTAAAGACTCTGTTGTATCCTCGTCTACAGAAAAGAACAATGCCCAGTGTTTCTGGAGGGCGAGGAAGCCCTTGGATGGCTCCTTTGGCCCTCATATTTTGTGCCTGTCAATCATCAAACGAACCTCATGTACTAAGTTTATCATTGACTGTTCTTGTTCATTCAGGTCTTGTTGATACTGCAGTGAAGACAGCAGAGACAGGTTACATGCAGAGAAGATTAGTCAAGGTTTGCTTTACTATTTTCACTTCCAGTCGCTCTTTATTTCCCCAAAACTAAAGTGAATTAGCAATGCAATAGTAATAATACCATAGACCTTACGCACATCTGTATAGAGTTTTTATTAGGTTACAATAAAATGGAGACTCTGTGAAGTGACACTCTGCAAGTGACTCAGAAAATATCTGCTATGGACCACTTAACGAGGCCCGAAGCCCTTGTGTGATACCTTATCCCACTCTTCCTTATCCTGATCCCTGTCAATTTTACCAGACATTTTCCGGGTAAGAGTCTGTCTTTGACACCCTGATACCATGTCACTGTCAGTGTCATAGCGAGGGGGGCATGTGTGGCCATTGCCCCATTATTGCCAAGATATGTTTTTGCATATGGCCTAAATCTTACGAAAATGTCATGTGATATCTCTTATCTTTTTTACTAAGCCACTTAAATCCATGTCCTTATTTTCTTTGACCGCGCCCTTTTGCCCTTCCAATGCAAGACTCCTTGTTACGCCAGTGGGCACAGTTCTTCT
Source organism: Chrysaora quinquecirrha (assembly GCA_014526335.1). Lineage (NCBI taxonomy): Eukaryota > Metazoa > Cnidaria > Scyphozoa > Semaeostomeae > Pelagiidae > Chrysaora > Chrysaora quinquecirrha. The sequence goes on from JACTAT010000010.1 coordinate 4,095,663, forward strand.
ACACTCAACGAATTTTCGCGACTTGGCATATTGAGACATTATGTGGTAACTTTGTTCGTTCTGCGATAATTTCGCGAATGAATTCTCGGTGGATATTTGTGAAACTTTCCAACATTCTACCCCATAATAAAAACCAGAATATTAGACTTAATCCTCAGTAGAGTAGGGGCTTTGGTGATCTTGATTCGAAGCAGAAACCGCCCCCCCTCAGGCAAGCATGTTTATTTTGAAGTTTGTTTGTTTTGAATAAGTTAGCTGCGCTGTATGGTTCATTTGTTGTGGTTTTATTCACAGTCACTAGAAGACCTCTCTTCCCAATACGATTTAACCGTTAGAACCAGCACTAATGATGTCGTACAATTCATTTACGGTGAAGACGGTCTTGATCCAACTTGCATGGAAGGCAAAGACAAACCTGTGGATATGGACAGGATATTTTCTCATTGCAGAGTAAGCGTTTGTTTTCGATTCGTTTGTTCTGATAATTATCCTCATAATTTTTTTGCTAAATTTTTTGCAAAATGTTTTGCTAAAAAGATTTGATATTGAGAGGTGGAAAAAGTATCGGAAATAATTCTGAACCCTAGTAATATTATTCAGATTAATTTGGCAGAAAATCTTCTTGAAAGTCCTCTTTACAGTTTTGCTTTTAGGCTCCATATTAGGAGACAAACCATAGCTTTCAAGAGAAATTGATATTTAGTCTGTTGCATTAGATGTACTATCTGATTGGTTAGTTTCAAAGCAGCAGGTCTTGGCCGCTGGTTAAGCAAGGAGACATGCAGCGCGTAGAAGTGTATTAGGCGTGTCTCCCAGGGTGGCTAAACATGCGAGTGACAAGTGAGCAACATGTCGCCCGAGTCGCAGAGACAAGAAATGTTTCTGTTGTCTCCCAGAAACATTTGTGTGTCTCTTGCTACAAATTTTGTCGCGCATTATAGAGTTTCCGAGGTTGCTAAACTGGGAGACATCGAGAGACATAACATGCATGGCAATGTCGCAAGCGACATGTCTCCAAGTTTATCTAGGCCTTTTGTCCGGTGGAGGTTAGAGAATATTCGCAAGTAGGGTTTTTGAAGTTGACCCCTTGAAAACCTTCGCAGAATGTTTTAAGCCATAGTCCCAGGTTACCAGAAAAATATCATTTTCCCATCTTTTTTAACTTTCCCAATGTTTTTAGAGCGTGAATAAATGTCCTGAAGAGAAAGCCCTGTCGCCAATAGAGATTGAGCATCTTGGAGAGGAGATCCTCTCAGGGGTGGATTTCAAAGGATGTGGATCAGAATATATGAAAGAATTAAGGTTTGTTAGCGAAATAAAGCGGAAAAATATTTGTTCTTACTTAGAATGTATTGGAAACCTTGTCGTAGATACCGAAATCCCTGCGGTCCGAAATGAAACGTTCAAGTGGATCAAAACAACTGACTAAACAAAAAATTATGTACGTCGAAGTGGATCTAAATAAGCCTGGCCGTTTCTTGTGAGCTGATGGATGCTTAGAACACGATGCCAGTCAAGCTCCGCATTTCTGATTGACACATTTTTGTCTTTTATACTTTGAGGAATTTAAGACGGAAAGTATTTCATAAACTGTATGCCTATTGCTTTGGGTTTGTTAGAAAAAGTTCTTAGTCAAGTTTACAAATTTTCTCGCAATTTTAAAATTCTGTACCACCCAAGAGAAAAAAACTGTTCATATATAAGAACCTCAACCTCCCTGCCTTTAATTTTCCTCACAAATTTGGTCACTAAATCTAGCGATTATTGATTCAGTAACACGATTATTTTCAAATGAAACATATTTTCTCTTTGCAGGCAGTATGTCAGTACCTTGAGCCAGCAAGTGAGCGAAGCCCGCAGTAAAATTGGAGTCGACCAAAATTTGTAAGCTTTTCGCTTCTTTCAATACTTCGTCTATTTTCTCCTCTTCGTCTTTTAGTTTCATTTTTAATGTTAATGTGTTTTTAAAAATAAAATATTTTATTTCGCCAGATAGACTGTAACTATTCGAGAGAGTTTAGCCCGGGTGGAGGCACTCAACCGGTTTTGGCTAGGGTCGTGCACCCTAAGCTTCAAAGACATGCCCGTGTTTATTTACCCAATTTTCCTGACAATTATACCCGATTAATTTATACCCGATTAATGACAATTAATTTTTAGCACAAGTAAACCCTAATAAACGAAATTGTCAAAAGGGTACCCTTCCTGATGGTACCTCCATGGAACCCAAAGTGCAAATAGTACCCCCAGGGGAGTATACCCTGCTCAATGTGCTTTAAACACCTTTTGTTTGGCACCAAACTGATCGAAAAATATGAAATTCTCAAAGAATGGAGAAAATATCAAGAAATTCGCTATCATACGCTCTTGGCGAATAGTTTTCCCTGTCCCTCATTTGAGATATTCAAGAGAAATGTCTTATGTTTTGTTCGCTCTATCTTCTACATTTTAGATATTTTGACGGTGAAAATCTAGATAAAAGCGGTATGTACTTCGATGTTTTAATATTACTCGATGCTTCTTTAAGAATTTGCTTCAGTCAAGATCTGTCTTAAAATTTAGCACAAAATTGTTCAATTTGTTTTCTGGGTTTTTCTTGTCAATGATTTATTTTTTCTCGTTTCAACTCTTCTCCAGAATGCTAATTAAATGTTATAATTCAAATTGGTTCAGTAAGAATAAAATAAAAGATAAAGTAAAAGATAATTATTGTCTTCTACTGTACGTTGTTCGCGGAGGCATCCTCTATCTAGCTCGAACCGCCAAATAAAAGACTTGGCTTCCGAAATATATGGCCATGGCCACACGATCAAACATTGTTGGCAAAAACATTGGAAATTTGCTTATCATGCAATGTTTGAGTGTTTGGCCACGTCACGAAACATTGCTTGACAATCATAAGGCCCTGACTAAACAATCAAACATTGTTTGTCAAACATTAAGAATTTGCTTATGAAACAATGTTTCAATATTTGGGTACGTTTAGAAACTTTGTTTGACAAGCAGCAATAAGCAGAATTCGTTACGTGATGTTTTTGAAAAGCTTTGTTTTACGGAAACAAACGACCAAATTTTGCGCGATTGCCAAACGATTAAACATTTTGCTTGACAGGCAAATATCAGATGTTTTACTATGTATGATTGTTTGGCCTGAAGGGACCAAATTTTTTTGCCTTTTCAAAATAGTACTGAATTTCTGCTCCATTGTTAGGGGTCAGGATTTTGGGTCGGGTTAGGGTTATAGCTTTAAACCGCCTCATTTGTTTTGATCTGCTTCTTACGTTTATACTCTGAGGAGTGACAGTCGAAAAAAGCTTTTGAGTATACCAAAAGATGTTCCGCTGTTTCTCGCAATTTTGCGGTGTTACAGCTTTGTTGGTTGCTTTGTAGGGGCAGGAAAATAACCCCTATCAACGGAGAAGTAATTCAATTCAATTTCCAACCAGGTAACGAAGCAGTGGTATCTTTGTGAAGGCAAATAAGACTCTAGCCCCCACCTCCCAGCTTACACAGCACTGAAATAACCACATGAAGATAAGCATTATAAACTAATGATTCCAAAAATATGTCTTCTTATCCAACATTATTTTATTGCTTATCGGTTTCTTGATTCTTTATTTATAGTTGTTTATCAAGTAGAACGTGTCACTGAATCTCAGCTAAGAAAGACATTCAAGACCTGTCTACATAAATACATGCGTGCAAAGATTGAACCTGGCTCCGCGGTTGGTGCAGTTTGTGCTCAATCTATCGGTGAACCTGGAACTCAAATGACGCTGAAAACATTTCATTTTGCTGGCGTAGCTACTATGAGTATTCTTTTCACTCATGGCTTTGTTAGTTTGACATTAAGTCTCATATTCAGCGTCAGATTTGTTTGTTTGTTATTTGGCTTTTTGCATTATGTGTTATTTGACTGTTACTGTTTTTAGTTTGGCATTCACTTGTGATTTATTGGTTTGGTTTGGCATTCACTCTCAGATTTGTGTGTTTCCTGGAGGAAGTTAATAGTTTCTTCTGCCTTCCATTCACCGTCAGATTCGTTTGTTTCCTATTGGGCATTTTTCATTATTTGTTATTTGACTGTTAGTGGTTTTAGTTTGGCATTCACTTGTCATTCATTGGATTAGTTTGGCATTCACTCTCAGATTTGTGCGTTTGCTATGCACTCTTAGATAAGCTACTTGGATTAGTGTATGCTTTCAGGCCTTGCCAAAAAATCTAACATTTTCTCAAACATTTAAAATTTGCTTTGCAAACATAATGCATGATCCTTTGCCCACGTTCCATAGCATTGCTTCTCAAACATTTGTTGCTTGCGTTAAGCAGAAAATGTTTTGAAGTTTCAAGAAAGAGCATTACTAAGCAAATTCGGCTTGCAAAGCAATGTCCTGTTACGTGGCCAAACGGCTAAACATTACTTAAGAGGCACATGTTGAATTTTTGATCGTTTGGCCTTGGCCTAAGATCTGTTGACTCAATGTCTTTGTTGACTCTTGACCTTGTTGTAACCAATGACCTCACGATAACCTTTGACACTTTGTTTGCAACCTTGACCTCAGTGATTAGATATCACTCTTGGTGTACCGCGAATCAAAGAGATCATTAACGCATCAAAGACAATCAGCACACCAATCATATCAGCACCTTTAGAGGTGGATGATGATATCGAGGCTGCCAGAGTTGTCAAAGCGAGGATTGAAAAAACTACTCTCGGAGAGGCAAGTTTGTTTTGCATCAGCATATCTTTAGTCTTTTTTGACTTCAAAGAGGGATGTATTAGAGATGGCTCTCAAGATATTGCTAGAGAGAGTTTTCCATTCTCTTCGATCTTTTTTAGATTTGTGAATACATAGAAGAGTGCTTCCTTCCCGACTCTTGCTATCTGCTGATCAAGATTGATTTGAATCGTATCCGACTCCTAAAAGTAAGTGCAATAAATATTTGTCTTGTGCTATTGTTTTGTCTTTTTTTGTCTTTATTGTTTCATTCCTTTGTCCTGTTGATTTCCTGCTTTGTTGTGTCATTGTTCTTTTGTTCTTATACTTTTCTTTGGCCATTTCTTTGTGCATTGCATTATTTGATATTCTGTTGGTCTTTTATTGCTTCACTAAGATGTTTCAAATTTTCCATTGTTCTTGTACTCCTTGATTGTTCTTTGATCTTTTGTTTTTTTTTCTTTTTTCTTTCATTGTATCATTGTATAATGCAATGGATATTCTTTTTGTTCTGCCATGGTTCTTTTGTTCTTTTGTATCATGCTATTCTTGCCTGTTTCATTTTATTCTTATTTTGTTCTCCTATACCCAACTATGAAGTTCTTATTTTGTTCTGTCACTGCTCTTTTATTTCTTAATTCCATTTTCCATTATTCTTTTGTTTTGAATACTTTGTTGTATTGTCGTGTACTTCTTTTGTTGTTATAGTGCCTTTGTTTTGTTTTCTTTAGCTTGAAGTCGATGCTGAGCTTATCAAATTTTCTCTCTGTGTTGCACCAAAATTGAAGATTAAACCACAGGTAAGCCAAACTTGAGAAATATATTTTTTATCTCTTGCATTGAATATTGTTATTGTACTGTACTTTCAAATTTATTCTTTTATACTGTATCCTATTGTCTTTTCAAACTTTCAAACCATTCGTATTATTGGCATAAAACAAAATTTTTTAAAAGGATTCAGTACCAAGAGAAAAGACAAATTTTAACGACGTTTCGGGCATTACCCTTTATCAAGTGACGGTTTAATTTTAAAATACAAATATAAGTAGTTTGAAAAAATGAAAACGAGACAAAACAAAAATGTACAGGAAAAAACAAATTCAGCAGATATATTATTATGTGGATCTACAAAAACGAAAACTGTTTATTAAGTCCCCGAGGAGTGAGTGTTCCCAATTTAAAAATAATTTTCTTCTCTAAGGTTTTCCTTTCTCGAGAATCTGATGGTGCAAATCTGATGGTGCAATCTGTTTTTCTCTTGGTACTGAATCCTTTTAAAAAATTTTGTTCTATGTAACTTATTCGATAGTACCTCACGCTATATTTTAGTTTATCGTATTATTGGCACACTGCTATTTTCTTCAACAGCATGTATCAATACATAGCAAGGACATATTGACTGTTCATCCTCATGAAACTGGAAAGAGTTCCATGTATTATGTCATGCAAGTTCTAAAGGGCTCTCTACCATCTGTTCTTATCAAGGTATGATTGTTTCGATGTTGTCAATAAAACCTGGACCCTACAAGCCAATGTCAAGGTTATTTATTTCACTAAGCATTATCTCAGTATCTGGTCTTGTCCAGGATAAATATAGTTGTAGAAGAAGATCTGGCTTGATACCCCATTCCACCGTCACCTTCTGCCTTCATTTTCAGCCCTTTCGTATACACTGAGAGCCCTTCTGTGTTTTCATAATAGACCACCAAAAGTGGTCTTGGACCACCGAAAGTGGTCTTGGTCATCGCAACAGTTTTTTGAAAGATGGTGGGCATCTTGAGTAAGGGAAGCCTCTCCGTGTGCAACAACCTTTATTGCAGTCGCGAGCAGCAAAGTTTGCTTCAAGTTCGCGATTAATTGGAGAAAAGCGAAAGAAAGGATTCAAGTCTCGGCTTATCTACTCAAGCAGGCATTAAATCAAGGATCGCTTCCTAAGCTTCTGCAGATATTTTCAGCATTTATTATTGCAGGTTCATTTTCTCACTTTTTCTTCCATTTTTCGATAATTTGAAGCAAAGTTGGCTGTACGTCCTCTCCTTAAGCGACCCACAATCCCAATCGCGGCATCAGAGAGGATTCCCTTACTCAAGATGTCTGCCATCTTCCAGAAAAATGTAAGGTCGACCCCAACCTCTTTCAAAAGGTCAATTTTCTAATCTCCTTTCTTTTCGTCTTGTGCTGCCTAAAACCAACTTTATTTATTCCTTATCCCCTCCATGTACAGCCCTTTCATGTTCAACCCTTTTCATGTACACTCTTTGAAGCCCTCTGTATTTCCAGAATTGCCTAGTGCTCTGCCTTATGCTATATAAAACCAACCCTATTAATCTCTCATCCCCTTCGTGTTCAGCTCTCTTGATATACACTATTTAAAGCCCCTCTACATTTCAATTTTTGTCTAGTCAATTTTTATCCCTGTACTGTCTTATTCGTGATCCCCTCATTGTTAACTGGCTCCTATTTGTATTCACCAGGGTTACTCAACTGTAAGCCGTGCAATCGTTCATGCTGATGAACAGAAAAAACAGAACAAAGAAAGATACAAATTGCTTGTTGAAGGCGATGACCTCAGATCTGTTATGGCCACAAGAGGTATGTGATCTAGTGTCACTTGATCCTTAGCTTATTAAGCCCTGATCATGTATGCGATATTGCACCGAATTAACCTTAGATCTTATAGTTGGAATGCACTTCTTGCATTTCTGCTAAGTCTTGTAGCATCAAGAGTCTGTAGCATCCTAGGTCTTCAGTTGTCTGATGAGTATACTGACAGACCGAGGGGTGCAGAAATCCAAACCCCACCACCACCCCCCTATGTCTCCCCCTAAACTCCACTGTCCTATAATGCACTCATTATTTTTGGTCCTGAGGAATTTTTATTATGGAGAGAATGTTCTGACTCAGAAAGTTTCGAAAAAAATTTTGGACAAAATATTTTCTGAAAAAAATATTTTTGCCAGCTATTTAATAGCACTTTAGGTCATAATTTTGTACATAAACATGGGACAACGATTATTTTTGCATCATTTATTTGAAAAGCTTTTATTGTACTCCGGGGTTTTCCTGAAACTAAAAAATTGGTGCCGATATCCAGTACTTACTGTAAGATATTTCGCCTATAGTCTTAGAAAATTTATGATGATAGTTTTAGTCGAGTGCTTTGTCAGTTTAGTTTCACCTTGATCATAGTGAGCTAGGGTGCGTCCTTGATATATATATAATTTCCTTTGAATGTCTGTTCTAAAGCTTTTGTCTAAATAAGTCTCCTAACTATTTGACGAATTTCTTGTCATGATTTAGATGTCCAATTTCTACCTCAGTCTGGTATCTATTCTACCTTTTGTCTCTTAAATGAGTTTCGTGCCTATTTCTGAATTTCTTGTCATGATTTAGATGTCTATTTTCTACCTCATTCTGTTATCTATTCTACCTTTTGTCTCTTAAATGAGTTTCGTGCCTATTTCTGAATATCTTGTTGCAAAAGAGCAAGCAAGTTTTTAAGCTGCCTTTGGTTTAAGGCTTATTTTGTGTCATCTGGAAGGGCGTTCCAGATTGTTGGCCCTTGGAAGCTTAGTGATTTGATACCATGGCCAGTAGTTCTCTTGTAATTTCAAGAATATTTGTTTTACGGAGGTTTTGATCTACGTGCTTTGGTGAAAAATAGCCATTCGTAAATGCTGGGTTAAGATTATCAAGAGTTGTGTAGACTTTGTACACTAGAAGTTTAATGGATTGGATATGGAGAGTAGTTTCGCTAGATTTTGCAAGCAAACTTTCGTATGAGGATTTATATACTTATGATGCCTCTTCAATGACTTTCATGCTTCTTTCGTAAGCTTTACGACTTAGATGTACTGTAAGCAATAATATTATGTTGGTTTCTTGTCGTGAGTGATTTAAACACCTAATGCTTTCTGATGTCTCCTCGTGCCTCTTAATTGCGTTTCATGCCTTTTTTAGGTTGTTTTATTCTCCTCATTCTGTATCTATGTTTGATAACAATGCTTGTGCACCACGATACCTTTATTGGTTTATATCTTAAATGGGCTTTAAGTCGGTGGCACTTGGATGCCTTCATCATTTCACTTCTCTGTTTATGAGAGGTATCGAACAACGTAACTTCTTGTTATTTGCTTTCAACTTGTCTTCTCTTGAAAAAATTCGAGATTTCTACGAAGCAAAATTAGTTTTTCATTGACTGTCAGGGAGTTTGAAAAGATTTCCTAGGATTTTTCGGATGCTCGGAGATTTTACCGATTTTCAGAAATGTTTTAGACTTGTCATGGAGACAAATAGGACTTAACGAAAATGAGTACGAAGCAGTTGGCATTGATTGTGAACATTATCATTCAATCATTCATTCATTCATTTATTTATTCATTCGTTCATTCATTCATTCATTCATAATAAGCTTTTCAGTAGTTCAGTTGTGCTAACAACAACTAAAAGATCAGTAAGAATTTCTCCAGTTAGGATTTTTCTACTTGTCTTCTCTTCTATAAAAATACGAGATTTCTGAGAACAAATATTAGTTTTTCATGGACTGTCAGGGAATTGAAGGGATTTTCAGAGGTTTTTTACTAAAAAAATAAGTCAAAATCTATTTTAAGCGTGCTTAATCAGACGATTTGTGGTATTCCGGTGAACTTTCTAAAAAATCTACTAGTAAACATTACCTTTACTATAAAGCGTTCCCTGTCCCACGCGAACGTGGTACGCTATTTTTAGAAGTTCCTCTAATTAGTTTCGAAAGATCTTCAGGGGTACTCGTCTAGACTTTATCAAAAACAAAAGATTAATTACGCCCCTTCATACCATTGAGACGGCATTCGATTTTTCTGAAAAGTGGTAAGATGGAGTTTTCCTGGATAATTCCTGGATTTTTCTTGCTATAATTTTTACTTGCACTTAGTTTACCAATATGCATATGCTCCATGAGCAACTAGGGCTGGACTGACCTGAATACTAAGCAACCTGAGGGCCCGATTGAATTTCCGTAAGCAACTAAGTAGTTAAACTAACCAAGCTGCAGCATTCAATTCAAAATGTATATGTTAATGTAGAAACATATAAGGACCTTTAGGTAACGTGTTTCAGCTTACTCTCACCCAAACGTCTTGTGTTGTAGGCCTATCATTAGATGATTTTGACCCGCGAAGTCAGAAATGGTCTTTGCAAAAAATATTAAGCAACTTTGAGAGCTAAATTTTCAAAATTTCAAGCAACTTTTGAAGGCTGGACAGAACTCCTGTTGCTTACAGAATAAAAAGTGTAGTTATTTTGGAGAGTGTCTAACGTGGCTGATGATTTCTGTAAAATAAAATAGTTTTAGGTAGAACCATGCTAGTAGAAGGAAGAGACGAGTTGGTGCAGGCAGAGTTTAGAAAATTTGACCAGTTTCTTTCTGGCTTTTCTGTCTTTTTCTTATAGATTGTTTTTTTATCTGAGCTTGGTAGAGAGTAAAATTTCCTTGCATGCCAAATGTTTTACCGTTTTGCAACATAGCAAAACATTGCTTAGGCCTATCTAACTTTTTCTGTTTGCGTCATGCAAAAAAGTGTTTCTGAACTTTATCAAAACAACCGTACATGAATTTCTTTTTTTTGTCAGTCAATGTCTGTGACATTACAAAACGTTCAAACATTGCCAAATAAGCAAATCCCAAATGTTTGACAAACAGTGTTTGATTGTTTGACCAGAGTCTAGTGCTTTTGTGACACTTCAATTAGTCTCTGAATCTTCTGCAGAACTTAGTACTGAGTCTTTGTTGACAGTTGTTTTAAAGCTATTTGTTACAATCATTCAATGGTTTCAATGCAACACCAGTGTAAGGCTAAAAAGAAACACAAAATGCATCACCTGTTATAAAGTTAGGAATCTGTGTGCTTCAGAGAATTCGTGTTGTACGTAAAAGCCTGGTCCAACGATCAAACATTGCTGGTCAAACATTTGAGACTTGCTTGACAAGCAATTTTTAACCGTTTTGCCATATTGCAAAACATTGCTGGGCAAACACAATTGCTGAGCCATATCTTTTTGGAAAACTTCAATAACATTTTCTGCTTGTCACAAGCAAAAATATTTGACGAGCAATGTTTGCGGCGTCACCGTCACATTTTTTTGACAGGCAAATTTCAGATGTTTGACAAACAATGTTTGATCGTTTGGCCAGGGGCTAAGATTGAGTGCATTATTGTTGGCTCATTGCTGTCAGGTGAAATAACAGTTTCAATTTCAAAGCTTGTAGCCTATGCAGTGCAGTGTTATTGTTGAAATAAAATGTATTAACAGAGAAAATTTGAAGTATTACAGAGTATAGTTTTCGCTTGAAATTGTTACACAGGCTGTTACTGAAGCATATAGTTTGATTGAACTCTTATAGTTTTAGTTTTGTCGAAACTTTCGTTAACTGAGAAAGAAATTCTACAATGCCTATGCCAAAAGCCGTGAGAGCAACCCCGTAATTTTCGAAAAACTACTTGTCTTCCCTCTTGAGGGGCATTTCACTCTTCCAAAAGGTGTACGAGATTCCTTTTGAAACAAAAGGATTTCCTAGGGATTTCCTTGAAAAACAATAGGATTTCCAAGCGATATCCTTGAAATCAATGGAAATCATGGCAACTAAAACTTGTGACAAGGGTGTACGAGATTCCCATGGAGAGAATTGCCACTCGTTGCCTCTGTTACTTGGAATCACAGAGAATCAACCCCATCCCCCAAACAATGTCGTTCCGTTCGCCTGCGGTCTAAACTTGTATAAAATTCATTAAGGGTGCTCGTGGGGTATTGTTATAGCGGGGAGAGGGGTTCTGCTAAACTGAAACATAAATAGTGCAGGTGTTCCAAGACTTTTGGCAGGCATTTTAGTTTCTAGTGTAGTTAACGAGTCTTACAGTGTAGCTTCTTTTCATTCAACTTCCAGCCATTAAACCAGAAAGCGCTCTATGTGGGGCTCTATTCTATTACAACCTTAAACCCGCACAGAGCCACGTCGACCCAACTCGAAGTTAAAACTTCTAGCCAGGCAGGACTGGAATTCCGTTGTCGCAGGTTCAAATCCTGCCTGGCTCGAAGTTTTAACTTCGAGTTGGGTCGACGTGGCTCTGTGCGAGTGTTAATTAATTAACATTCAAACATAGTAGCAAAAACCTTTGAAAACGTCAAACCTGTAATACGAGAAATTTTACACGTATTTTTGTATGCACGACCATTATAGAAATGAGAATTTTCGCTCGTATATTTGTTGCACGACCGTATTTTGGAAAACCCCTTCAATAGATGACAGTGTAGATTAGAAACTCGCATTAGACGAGGTATTGCACCACGATACTAATAGTATTACACCATCTTTTTCAAAACTCAAAAGAGGAAGCAGATTTACATAGTTGAAATTACCTGCGCTTGTTTTCGCTCCGAAAGGTTTTTTCCCTGATAGTAGGAGTTGAGATTTTCGAGTATTTTTCCCAAAGTTCCTGGTAAATTTAGCAATTATGAAATTCTGAAGCTTCGCTTCACTATTAGACCACCAGATCGACAAATTTAATGTACATCGTGAAACCTTCTCAACAGACTCCAGAAAAGTGTTCAACCTTCCTCCAGACGAAAATACAAGTAGCTGAATACCTTCCTCACTAAGCAATGAAAAACAGGCGTGTTTTGGGTGTGGCAAAAGATTTTCCGTTGTTCTAACTGACCTTCCTCCGGTCAGTGACCGTGTGACCGATTCTGCTTCTCAAGAGCCTGTAGTCTGTCAGAACACAATAACTTGCTTTAAAAGAGCACTTTCACTTTAAGGCGACAAGTCGCTCGCAACGCTTTGTTTTCTGGTTCTATTGGTGGCGTTTTAGGTGATAACTGCAAAGTCGTTCGCCTTCGGGCGTTTAGTGATCCGAAACGCGTTAGCGCTATGTATTGCGCTAGCGTTATCTTTGTCTAGCAACCAATTGGTATGATTCAGCATTTTCAGACTCATATTAGTTTAAGGTTTAAGGGCGATAAGGTTTAAGGGCGATAGAAGACGATTAGTTGCTTCTGCAGCCTCCTTGTGCTGTAATTAGCTTGCATAAACCCTTCCGCATTCCAGAGAACAATGCGTTCTATTCGCATTGTCCTGTGAACAATCCTCTCTTTCTTATTGTCTTGTAAACAATAAACTCATTGAAGCCAATGATATCATTGAATGAAGCTCAGTTTCGAATCCTGAAAACAATAGATTACGTTTTTGAGAATAATGGCGGATTTTGAGATTCATTGCGTATCAGCACGAAGGTCGAAATTTAGTTATTCAGCCTCATGCAACTTCTAATTTTCGTCTTCAGTATGACTTCATCTAACTCGGATTATATGAAGCCTTTTTTCAATTCAATCTAACGACGAATTCGCTCCCTCTACCCCCTCCTCTCCCCTTTTGATTTAACCCATTATCTTATGGTCACAAGAAACTAAATTTCTCAAATTCTCACCATATTAACTACGTTCCCGCAGCCGTAACTGGTTGCTCCTTGCATGTGTTGCTTCGCAGCGCTCCCACTTCTGCAGCATAACGTAACGAGGAAGAAGTTAAGTTGTAGAACTACTAGTAGATAAAACGGTAAAGAAACCCACGCATTTATGCCTTCAGAACGCTTCAGCTATTTCGGGCTCAGGGTTCCCATCTTCTATAAAAGAGCAAGATTTTGCCGAAAATGTCATTCAGTTCTAGAAGCAAGATAGTTGAGCTACTAAGAAAGCTAAAGAAAAGAAAATTCAAGAAAAAAATTATTTTTGCTTGCAAGAAGAAACATAACAAGAATTTTGAGAATGAATTTTGGTTTATCTTTTTCAAAGAGTCTGATGATAGCTGTCTTTTTGGTGAGTTGCATTACACTCTTAATTCGCTTTTACTTCTTGCTAAAATATTAACAACCTTACTTGTTCGATGATAGTGATATCGCCAGTTTCTTGGAACCTGCGGGTTGGCCCTATTGCATATATTACCATTTGGTCGCATATCTTATCATAGTTAGAGTGCGACAGTCTTCCGTTTTGCATTTATTATCAAGTTAATCAGCCATATCTTCTTTATTGTCATCCACTTGGCTGCATATCTTACAGTTGTAGATCGTTTATTTGCGACACAGTTTTTCAAAGACTTTTTTTTAATGCTTCTAGGTGTTGTGTTATCTGGCGAGTAACCCTGTCAATACAGCTCCAATTCAGTGTAAAAAACCTAAAGACCTCGCAAAAGCTTTGGAAGAAATAAAATCAAATTATTTCGTTGCCGACTTGAAGTTCCCCTCACCGAACTCTTTCAAAATCGACACTGAACTACGCAACACAGTGGAAGCCAGTGGCTGCAAATATAGGTTCGTGGAAACTAAAAAGAACCCAGACCAATACCCTCAAACTCTCCTGACTGCTGAATGCGATAAAGGAAGACAAGGCTACTGTGATCCAAGGTGCAAGCCTATTTCTTACATGGTTACCGTCTTGCAGCAGAACAAGCAATGCGATGATACGATTGGACAGATGACATGGTCTGTTAAGCAGATCAGGATTATAGTTGGATACGAGATGTAAGTCACATATTTGGTCACAATGACCAGGACATTAGTTTAGCCTAATATATGAAAAGTGCAATAGATTGAAAGAATTATATGTGTTGCATTGTAAATAGATACCTAAGATGCCTCGAGCTCTTATATAGTAGCAAAAATGCCATGTTAGCTACCCTCACCTCACAGTCAACATATCTTAAGCCAAGCGTCTCTAACTATGTAGTCTAACTAGCTACATGAGTCGCTTAACTAGAGGAATATTAAAGTTGTTTGAAAGTTAAATTTTTAGCTTACATTGTTCTTAAACCGTCTTAAGCTAGATCTAGGCAAAAATCAGTAAAACTAAAGTTATAAGCAAAAGAGTTTAAGACAAATTCATTAAGGAAGAAACACTACTGTTAGAAGTTTGTTTTCATGGCCTAAAATGTTTATACGCTTTACTAGACGCAGACACTGGCCATTCAAAAGCAATTATTTCTTTGCAAGACAGACAAAAGTAGAATTTAGATCCTTATATCGACAAAAATTTAGAAGAGCAATGCATAAATTTTAATTTTAACACGACCATCTACCTTTTTGGCCATGCATTTTTGAAATCGTACGGTGACAAAACGTGGAATTTTCTTACAGTTAAGAGCCCCCTAGATGGTATTTTCATATTCCTATTTATTGTATAAGGTCTGTAATAAATTATCATTGTTACATAAATTAACTTATTTAAATATGAACTTGAGAAGCATAGTATTTAATCTAGCATTCTAAATGTGAGAAACGTATTAAAACGCATAGCAAAATGAACTTTTTAGGATATAAATACTAGAAGTAATACATTATTTATATTAAACTAACTGATCTAATGTAAATGTAAAGATGTGGAAAGAATATATTTATTGAACAGAATTCATTGTTTTCTATTTGCCTCGTGTCTTGCCCTTCCTGAATGCTTTCTAGATAAGAACTATATTCCTTTATTAGCCCAGCTAGCAAGCAAGCAAGTAAGCAATCTTCGTTTTTAGCACCCGTCGGGTTCTGGCAGCTTTCTAGTTTATGTGGACTTCCAAGACAGATTATGACTGTCTGTCCCCAGACTAATACCCTCAACAAATACACTGGGTGCTCAGGATAGCTGAATTGCCTGTAGGTTTGTCTGAAAAGTGTGGAACACGCTGTCCCTTACAGTAAGTCCCCGCTTTTAAGAAACAACGCAAAATCTTTGGATGCAGCCTATTGTTTAAAAGAAATAAACCATTGTTTAAAAACAATAAACCATTGTTTAAATATAATAAACCATTTTTAAAACAATAAGCCATTGTTTTAACAAAAACCATTGTTTAAACAATAAATCATTGTCTAAACAATAAACCATTGTCTAAACAATAAACCATTGTTGAAAACAATGAACCATTGTTGACATTGTTTAAATACAACTGGCGTTTGCATTTTGAAATGGCTTATATTCGTCTGCAGTATCATTTTGTGTTTTCAGGAGTTAAAGGCACTGGCTGTACCTCGAATAACACCCATGAAGTTGAAAGAACTCTTGGCATTGAAGCTGCGAGGTATAACGTTCGTATACTGTGATATATATCATATAGAAATAGATTGAGGGTCAATAAACTCCTTTGGAATCTCGTACACGCTAGTTATAGATTTTACTGATATCACGAAGCTCTTTGGAAATCCTTTTGTTTTAACAGGAATCTCGTACGCATTTTTGAAAAGTGAAATTCCCCTCGATCAGAATAATCTGTTACAATTAACGTCGTTTCATCTCCTTTTATCTCAAGCTATAACTTTCACACGTGCCCATCCTTAATCCTGAACCTGAAACTTTCAGCTCTAGTGCCAAGAGAGGCTCGTGATCGAGAACTGTTGTGGCCAACTTATCTAGTGTTGATCTGTGCTTCAAAACTGCTACCTTTAAAGTTATCTAGTGTAACCTTACAATTATTCATTCTTTTCATACAGTTATCGATTGTTACCTTTAGGTTTTCATTGTTACCTTACGGTAACCCAATGTTACCTTATAGTTCTACAGTGTTACCTTAAAATTAGCCAGTCCAACCTTACAGTTATCCTCTATTACCTAAAAGTTACCTTATAGTTATCCAATGTTACCTTGCAGCTATCCGGTTATTCAGTATAACCCCACAGTTATCCATTGTCACCTTACAGTTAACCAGTGTTACCATACAGCTGTCCATTGTTATCTTGCAGTTACCCAGTGTTACCTTGCAGTTATCTAGTGTTACCTTTCAGTTATTCATGGTTCCCCTACAAGTATCCAGCATTGCCTTAAGTTTTCCAATGTTACCTTATGTTAACCTATATGTAAATTTGTTACAGAGTGACTATAATGAATGAAATTACATATACAATGAAAAGCCATGGTATGAGTATCGACAGTCGTCATGTTATGTTACTTGCTGATCTTATGACTTATAAGGTATGTCTGCTGTGCCATGAAGCTTCATATTATATAACTAATTTTAAGTCATTCACAGTAGCAAAATCCCAACATGCCAATCAGCAAACAATCTGAATTCTCTGCTCAGACCTGGTCTTGTGTCTAAAATTTTGACTTCAAATGATTGCCTGTGCTTGATAAGAAAAGAAAACGAGATGAGCGAGTATACACATGGAAAATTTGCCAGAAGGCTGAAATTGCAGCCTAGTGGCTTAGGTTTGGTGAAAAATACCTTTGTAAAAGTACAAGGTATGCTAGAAAGTTGTAGTCAGTAAATATCTAACATCGAGAAATAGCGGTGTTGGAAAATATGAAAAAGTGCATGAGGCTGATTTGCTGAAATCTGCTTTTAGGGTGAAGTTCTTGGAATCACAAGATTTGGACTGGCAAAAATGAAGGAAAGTGTTCTCATGCTAGCATCAGTAAGTGTTGTTTTTCAGCCCCAGGATTCTTGCTACATATCTGGCTTTTATGCAGGTTTTTCAACAAGTGGATAGTTACAATTCTCCAATTCATACACCCCAAAGCTCTCCTCCCGTTTGACAACCACTAGTGGAAAATTAAATCCATCCTAGTGCTCAGCATTCATGACAAATATAAGACCTCAATATATTTTGCTTTCTAGTTTGAAAAAACTGCCGATCACCTTTTTGATGCTGCCTATCATGGGAAAAAAGATGCGATCAATGGTACAAACTAATCATTTTTACCCCAAAATATTGCATCACTGATTTCTTGCATACAGATGGCTTTCAGCCCATCATTTATTGAACACTTAGTCAGACATTCACTTAGCTTTCAGTAACTCGTTTTCAGTCGCTCATTTTCTGAATGTTGGGTTGTTATTCGCGTAAACCTCCGTCTGCCATTGACGTAGTACTCAAACTGTCATTTTCTTGCCCTTCAGTATATCATTCAGTTATATTTAACCCGTCATTCACTCAGCATTCAGCCACTCCTTTGCAGTCGCTCGTTTACTTAATGTTGGGTTTGTCATTCGCAATAATCTTAGTCCATCATCGACGTAGTTCTCAGACTGCCATTCACTTACCTTTCAGTCTATCATTCAGTTAAATTTAGCCCGTCATTCACTCTAGTCTGTCATTCACTTAGCCTTCAGTCCCGCGTTGGCTTGGATTTTTATTTGCAAAAACCTGTCTACCATTTGCTTACCTCTCAGTCTATCATTCAGTTATATTTAGGTCATCATTCCTATAGCTATCAGCCTATTGTTTATGCTATATTTAGTTTATTAGTCTCACAACCCTCGGCCTATCATTCACGTTGTATTTAGACTGCCGTTTCCTTACACTTCAGTCTGCCGTTCAGTTATATTTAGCCCGCTATTCATGTTTTTATGTCTATTATTCCCCAATTTCCGAACTATCATCCACAATATCAATCATGTAAGATGTAGCATAAGATTCACTCAACGGTAGTCCACTATTCGCATTATATTTAGTCACTGATTAACTTTCTCTTTCGTTTTGCAGGTGTAAGTGAATGCATCATCATGGGAATACCAATGAATCTCGGCAGTGGAATGTTCAAACTATTGCACAAGTATCCTTCAGTGCTAAAGCAATTTTGAATCTTATTTTTAGGCCGTTGGCCCTAACAGGACATTCTGAGATAAATACCGTCTTTCCTCGATTAAGCGCCCAGGCTCTTATTTAAATATCCGTTTCTAAGAGGAGCAATTATTTGAAAACTTACTAATAAAGTAATGTTTTCACGAAATGTAAGTTTCGCAGCAGCTGGCAAAAGTGTTTCTTGATTCATAAAGTAAAGTAAAAGTAAAGTTGTAGTTTTATAGTCCTATTTATAGCCTATGTCTACTCAACCGACTTTTCACTTTACCCTTGGTCTGGATGCATACAGCATATAGTGGGATGCAGCCACATTTTTTGCCCTAAGAATAGTATAGAGGCTAGAAAAACAGCAAAATTTGGAATTAGCCTATAGCGTTTTATGCAAACGCTATAACACCTGTATACAGCAAATAAATACTATTAATATCATCCATCATCATTCAAGAAGTACCATGTAAGTTAAACGGAAAAACCCTCAATGAAATGCTTCACATAATGAGTAACACTCCGTTGATATGCGAGTTTTTTTACAGCAAATGAATGGAAATAGCTTCTATGTTGATCAATCCTCGATTCCTTGCAGTCATATAAATTATTTAAAATTTAAAATGTTGCTTAGGTTTTTTCCTGTGGTACTATACGCTGCTTAAAGTTTTAGGCCTTTTACATCTTGGTCGCTTATAAGCGGTTGCTTATTGAAAAAAACTGCGTGTATTCAAAGGAGGGTGCTTATTCTAAGATAATGTAATGTGAAATTGTTCTTAGTTTCCTTAACATTGCCTCAGACCATCAGTAACAAGCTCAACAAAGACAAGGTCATTACTATTCGATGTTCCAGACTATCATATAAAAGACATTTTATGAGACAGTTAGTAATATTTGTAGTTGAATATATATTTAAATATAAGATAATTTTGGAACTACATGCTTGTTTTTCGTCCTTTTGTCTTCTGTTTTTTTTATGGAACACTCACAAGACTTGATTTGTTTTCCATTTTTCAGCATTTCAAGCGGAAATCTATGATAGGCCCACGGCAAATGCCATTCTTGAATCCTGCATTCAAAGCTTATTGTGAAAAAAACCTAATTGAAGAATGAGAGCTTTTAGAACCCCTGATTGTTGCCGATTTTTGGCCATTTGGCAAGGATACAGACTTGAATTTTCTGTCATTTTTGAGCGGAAAATTTATTGCCCCAAAACCGACCCATTCTCATTTAAAAGAAATTTTTTTAAATTTTGAAAAATTTTGTGATTTCGATTTTTTTGGAAAGAAAATGACTTTATTTACCCCCTAGAGGCTTTTCGGGGGGTTTCTGGTAGGTTTTTATAAATATTTTGCAGAAAAAGAGGAGGCTATAGACTTACTCTTTTGACGATTTTTGGGGAAAAATTTTCTCCCCAAAATTGACTTTTTGTGCAAGAAAAAGATTATATTTACCCCCTAGAAGCTTTTTAGGGGGTTTCTGGTAGGTTTTTACAAATATTTTGAAGAAAAAGAGGAGTTTTAATAACGCCTGATTTTGCCCGATTTTTGGCCATTTGGTAAGGCTATAGACTTACCTTTTTGGCGATTTTTGGGGAAAAAGTTTCTGCCCCAAACTCGATTTTTTTCGAAAGAAAAAGACTTTATTTACCCCCTAGAAGCTTTTTGGGAGGTTTCTGGTAGGTTTTTATAAATATTTTTGAAAAAAAGAGGAGTTTTCAAAACCCCTGATTTTGCCCGATTTTTGGCCATTTGGTAAGGCTATAGACTTACCTTTTTGGCGATTTTTGGGGAAAATTTTGTGCCCCAAAATCTATTTTTTCTGCAACAAAAAGACTAAATTTACCCCCTAGAGGCTTTTTGGGAGGTTTCTGGTAGGTTTTTATAAATATTTTGAAGAAAAAGAGGAGTTTTAAAAACCCCTGATTTTGCCGGATTTTTGGCCATTTGGTAAGGCTATAGACTTACCTTTTTGGCGATTTTTCTGGAAAAATTTTCTGCCCCAAAATGGATTTTTTTGGAAAGAAAAAGACTTTATTTACCTCCTAGAAGCTTTTTAGGGGGTTTCTGGTAGGTTTTTATAAATATTTTGCAGAAAAAGAGGACTTTCAAAAACCCCTGATTTTGCCCGATTTTTGGCCATTTGGTAAGGCTATAGACTTACCTTTTTGGCGATTTTTGGGGGAAAATTTTGTGCCCCAAAATTGATTTTTTCTGACAGGAAAAGACTTTATTTACCCCATAGAGGCTCTTTGGGAGGTTTCTGGTAGGTTTTTATAAATATTTTGAAGAAAAAGAGGAGTTTTAAAAACCCCTGATTTTGCCCTATTTTTGGCCATTTGGTAAGGCTATAGACTTACCTTTTTGGCGATTTTTGGGGAAAAATTTTCTGCCCCAAAATCTATTTTTTTCGAAAGAAAAAGACTTTATTTACCCTCTAGAAGCTTTTTGGGGGGTTTCTGGTAGGTTTTTATAAATATTTTGAACAAAAAGAGGAGTTTTAAAAAAAACCCTGATTTTGCCCGATTTTTGGCCATTTGGTAAGGCTATAGACTTACCTTTTGGCGATTTTGGGGAAAAATTTTCTGCCCCAAAATCTATTTTTTCGAAAGAAAAGACTTTATTTTCCTCCTAGAAGCTTTTGGGGGTTTCTGGTAGGTTTTTAAAATATTTTGAAGAAAAGAGAAGTTTTAAAACCCCTGATTTTGCTGGATTTTTGGCCATTTGGTAAGGCTATAGACTTACCTTTTTGGCGATTTTTCTGGAAAAATTTTCTGCCCCAAAATGGATCTTTTTTGGAAAGAAAAAGACTTTATTTACCTCCTAGAAGCTTTTTGGGGGGTTTCTGGTAGGTTTTTATAAATATTTTTGAAAAAAAGAGGAGTTTTCAAAACCCCTGATTTTGCCGGATTTTTGGCCATTTGGTAAGGCTATAGACTTACCTTTTTGGCGATTTTTGGGGAAAAATTTTCTGCTCCAAAATCGATTTTTTTCGAAAGAAAAAGACTTTATTTACCCTCTAGAAGCTTTTGGGGGTTTCTGGTAGGTTTTATAAATATTTTGAAAAAAGAGGAGTTTTAAAAAACCCTGATTTTTCCCTGATTTTTGGCCATTTGGTAAGGCTATAGACTTACCTTTTGGCGATTTTGGGGAAAAATTTTCTGCCCCAAAATCTATTTTTTCGAAAGAGAAAGACTTTATTTTCCTCCTAGAAGCTTTTTGGGGGTTTCTGGTAGGTTTTAAAATATTTTGAAGAAAAGAGAAGTTTTAAAACCCTGATTTTGCTGGATTTTTGGCCATTTGGTAAGGCTATAGACTTACCCAAAAGACTTTATTTACCCCTAGAGTTTTTTTTGGGGTTTCTGGTAGGTTTTATAAATATTTTGAAGAAAAGAGGAGTTTTAAAACCCTGATTTTGCCTGATTTTTGGCCATTTGGTAAGGCTATAGACTTACCTTTTTGGCGATTTTTGGGGGAAAATTTTCTGCCCCAAAATCGAGTTTTGTCGAAAGAAAAAGACTTTATTTACCCCCTAGAGGCTTTTTGGGGGGTTTCTGGTAGCTTTTCATAAATATTTTGAAGAAAAAGAGGAGTTTTAAAAACGCCTGATTTTGCCAGATTCTTGGCCATTTGGTGAGGCTATAGACTTACCTTTTTGGCGATTTTCGGGGGAAACTTTTGTGCCCCAAAACAAATTCCTTTTGAAAGAAAAAGACTTTTTATATTCCCTAGGGGCTATTTTGGGGGATTCTGGTAGGTTTTTTTAAATATTTTTGAAGAAAAAGAGAAGTTTTAAAAACCCCTGATTTTGCCGGATTTTTGGCCATTTGGTAAGGCTATAGACTTACCTTTTTGGCGATTTTTCTGGAAAAATTTTCTGCCCCAAAATGGATTTTTTTTGGAAAGAAAAAGACTTTATTTACCTCCTAGAAGCTTTTTGGGGGGTTTCTGGTAGGTTTTTATAAATATTTTGAAAAAAGAGGAGTTTTCAAAACCCCTGATTTTGCCCGATTTTTGGCCATTTGGTAAGGCTATAGACTTACCTTTTTGGCGATTTTTGGGGGAAAATTTTGTGCCCCAAAATCTATTTTTTCTGCAACAAAAAGACTTTATTTACCCCCTAGAGGCTTTTTGGGAGGTTTCTGGTAGGTTTTTATAAATATTTTGAAGAAAAAGAGGAGTTTTAAAAACCCCTGACTTTGCCCGATTTTTGGCCATTTGGTAAAGCTATAGACTTACCTTTTTGGCGATTTTTCTGGAAAAATTTTCTGCCCCAAAATGGATTTTTTTGGAAAGAAAAAGGCTTTATTTACCTCCTAGAAGCTTTTTAGGGGGTTTCTGGTAGGTTTTTATAAATATTTTGCAGAAAAAGAGGACTTTCAAAAACCCCTGATTTTGCCCGATTTTTGGCCATTTGGTAAGGCTATAGACTTACCTTTTGGCGATTTTTGGGGAAAATTTTGTGCCCCAAAATTGATTTTTCTGACAGGAAAAGACTTTATTTACCCCATAGAGGCTCTTTGGGAGGTTTCTGGTAGGTTTTATAAATATTTTGAAGAAAAGAGGAGTTTTAAAACCCCTGATTTTGCCTATTTTTGGCCATTTGGTAAGGCTATAGACTTACCTTTTGGCGATTTTGGGGAAAATTTTCTGCCCCAAAATCTATTTTTTTCGAAAGAAAAAGACTTTATTTACCCTCTAGAAGCTTTTTGGGGGGTTTTTGGAAGGTTTTTATAAATATTTTGAACAAAAAGAGGAGTTTTAAAAAAAACCCTGATTTTTCCCGATTTTTGGCCATTTGGTAAGGCTATAGACTTACCTTTTTGGCGATTTTTGGGGAAACATTTTCTGCCCCAAAATCTATTTTTTCCGAAAGAGAAAGACTTTAATTTCCTCCTAGAAGCTTTTTGGGGGGTTTCTGGTAGGTTTTTAAAAATATTTTTGAAGAAAAAGAGAAGTTTTAAAAACCCCTGATTTTGCCGGATTTTTGGCCATTTGGTAAGGCTATAGACTTACCTATTTGGCGATTTTTCTGGAAAAATTTTCTGCCCCAAAATGGATCTTTTTTGGAAAGAAAAAGACTTTATTTACCTCCTAGAAGCTTTTTGGGGGGTTTCTGGTAGGTTTTTATAAATATTTTTGAAAAAAAGAGGAGTTTTCAAAACCCCTGATTTTGCCGGATTTTTGGCCATTTGGTAAGGCTATAGACTTACCTTTTTGGCGATTTTTGGGGGAAAATTTTGTGCCCCAAAATTGATTTTTTCTGACAGGAAAAGACTTTATTTACCCCATAGAGGCTCTTTGGGAGGTTTC
Organism: Chrysaora quinquecirrha; assembly: GCA_014526335.1. Lineage (NCBI taxonomy): Eukaryota > Metazoa > Cnidaria > Scyphozoa > Semaeostomeae > Pelagiidae > Chrysaora > Chrysaora quinquecirrha. The sequence continues at coordinate 4,119,273 of JACTAT010000010.1, forward strand.
TGGTAGGTTTTTATAAATATTTTGAAGAAAAAGAGGAGTTTTAAAAACCCCTGATTTTGCCCTATTTTTGGCCATTTGGTAAGGCTATAGACTTACCTTTTGGCGATTTTTGGGAAAAATTTTCTGCCCCAAAATCGATTTTTTCGAAAGAAAAGACTTTATTTACCCTCTAGAAGCTTTTTGGGGGTTTCTGGAAGGTTTTATAAATATTTTGAACAAAAAAGAGGAGTTTTAAAAAAACCCTGATTTTTCCTGATTTTTGGCCATTTGGTAAGGCTATAGACTTACCTTTTGGCGATTTTGGGGAAAATTTTCTGCCCCAAAATCGAGTTTTGTCGAAAGAAAAAGACTTTATTTACCCCCTAGAGGCTTTTTAGGGGGTTTCTGGTAGCTTTTTATAAATATTTTGAAGAAAAAGAGGAGTTTTAAAAACGCCTGATTTTGCCCGATTTTTGGCCATTTGGTAAGGCTATAGACTTACCTTTTGGCGATTTTTGGGGAAAATTTTGTGCCCCACAACAAATTTTTTTGGAAAGAAAAAGACTTTTTATATTCCCTAGGGGCTATTTGGGGGGTTTCTGGTAGGTTTTTTTAAATATTTTTGAAGAAAAAGAGAAGTTTTAAAAACCCCTGATTTTGCCGGATTTTTGGCCATTTGGTAAGGCTATAGACTTACCTTTTTGGCGATTTTTTGGGAAAAATTTTCTGCCCCAAAATGGATTTTTTTGGAAAGAAAAAGACTTTATTTACCTCCTAGAAGCTTTTTGGGGGGTTTCTGGTAGGTTTTTATAAATATTTTTGAAAAAAAGAGGAGTTTTCAAAACCACTGATTTTGCCGGATTTTTGGCCATTTGGTAAGGCTATAGACTTACCTTTTTGGCGATTTTTGGGGAAAAATTTTCTGCCCCAAAATCGATTTTTTTCGAAAGAAAAAGACTTTATTTACCCTCTAGAAGCTTTTTGGGGGTTTCTGGTAGGTTTTTATAAATATTTTGAACAAAAAGAGGAGTTTTAAAAAAAACCCTGATTTTTCCCGATTTTTGGCCATTTGGTAAGGCTATAGACTTACCTTTTTGGCGATTTTTGGGGAAAAATTTTCTGCCCCAAAATCTATTTTTTTCGAAAGAGAAAGACTTTATTTTCCTCCTAGAAGCTTTTTGGGGGGTTTCTGGTAGGTTTTTAAAAATATTTTTGAAGAAAAAGAGAAGTTTTAAAAACCCCTGATTTTGCCGGATTTTTGGCCATTTGGTAAGGCTATAGACTTACCTTTTTGGCGATTTTTCTGGAAAAATTTTCTGCCCCAAAATGGATCTTTTTTGGAAAGAAAAAGACTTTATTTACCTCCTAGAAGCTTTTTGGGGGGTTTCTGGTAGGTTTTTTAAAATATTTTTGAAAAAAGAGGAGTTTCCATAGCCCCTGATTTTGCCCGATTTTTGGCCATTTGGTAAGGCTATAGACTTACCCTTTTGGCGATTTTTGGGGGAAAATTTTCTGCCCCAAAATCTATTTTTTCTGCAACAAAAAGACTTTATTTACCCCCTAGAGTTTTTTTGGGGGGTTTCTGGTAGGTTTTTATAAATATTTTGAAGAAAAAGAGGAGTTTTAAAAACCCCTGATTTTGCCCGATTTTTGGCCATTTGGTAAGGCTATAGGCTTACCTTTTTGGCGATTTTTGGGGGAAAATTTTCTGCCCCAAAATCGAGTTTTGTCGAAAGAAAAAGACTTTATTTACCCCCTAGAGGCTTTTTGGGGGGTTTCTGGTAGCTTTTCATAAATATTTTGAAGAAAAAGAGGAGTTTTAAAAACGCCTGATTTTGCCAGATTCTTGGCCATTTGGTAAGGCTATAGACTTACCTTTTTGGCGATTTTTGGGGGAAAATTTTGTGCCCCAAAATTGATTTTTTCTGACAGGAAAAGACTTTATTTACCCCATAGAGGCTCTTTGGGAGGTTTCTGGTAGGTTTTTATAAATATTTTGAAGAAAAAGAGGAGTTTTAAAAACCCCTGATTTTGCCCTATTTTTGGCCATTTGGTAAGGCTATAGACTTACCTTTTTGGCGATTTTTGGGGAAAAATTTTCTGCCCCAAAATCGATTTTTTTCGAAAGAAAAAGACTTTATTTACCCTCTAGAAGCTTTTTGGGGGGTTTTTGGAAGGTTTTTATAAATATTTTGAACAAAAAGAGGAGTTTTAAAAAAAACCCTGATTTTTCCCGATTTTTGGCCATTTGGTAAGGCTATAGACTTACCTTTTTGGCGATTTTTGGGGAAACATTTTCTGCCCCAAAATCTATTTTTTTCGAAAGAGAAAGACTTTATTTTCCTCCTAGAAGCTTTTTCGGGGGTTTCTGGTAGGTTTTTAAAAATATTTTTGAAGAAAAAGAGAAGTTTTAAAAACCCCTGATTTTGCCGGATTTTTGGCCATTTGGTAAGGCTATAGACTTACCCAAAAGACTTTATTTACCCCCTAGAGTTTTTTTTTGGGGTTTCTGGTAGGTTTTTATAAATATTTTGAAGAAAAAGAGGAGTTTTAAAAACCCCTGATTTTGCCCGATTTTTGGCCATTTGGTAAGGCTATAGGCTTACCTTTTTGGCGATTTTTGGGGGAAAATTTTCTGCCCGAAAATCGAGTTTTGTCGAAAGAAAAAGACTTTATTTACCCCCTAGAGGCTTTTTGGGGGGTTTCTGGTAGCTTTTCATAAATATTTTGAAGAAAAAGAGGAGTTTTAAAAACGCCTGATTTTGCCAGATTCTTGGCCATTTGGTGAGGCTATAGACTTACCTTTTTGGCGATTTTCGGGGGAAACTTTTGTGCCCCAAAACAAATTCCTTTTGAAAGAAAAAGACTTTTTACATTCCCTAGGGGCTATTTTGGGGGATTCTGGTAGGTTTTTTTAAATATTTTTGAAGAAAAAGAGAAGTTTTAAAAACCCCTGATTTTGCCGGATTTTTGGCCATTTGGTAAGGCTATAGACTTACCTTTTTGGCGATTTTTCTGGAAAAATTTTCTGCCCCAAAATGTATTTTTTTGGAAAGAAAAAGACTTTATTTACCTCCTAGAAGCTTTTTGGGGGGTTTCTGGTAGGTTTTTATAAATATTTCGAAAAAAAGAGGAGTTTTCAAAACCCCTGATTTTGCCCGATTTTTGGCCATTTGGTAAGGCTATAGACTTACCTTTTTGGCGATTTTTGGGGGAAAATTTTGTGCCCCAAAATCTATTTTTTCTGCAACAAAAAGACTAAATTTACCCCATAGAGGCTCTTTGGGAGGTTTCTGGTAGGTTTTTATAAATATTTTGAAGAAAAAGAGGAGTTTTAAAAACCCCTGATTTTGCCCTATTTTTGGCCATTTGGTAAGGCTATAGACTTACCTTTTTGGCGATTTTTGGGGAAAAATTTTCTGCCCCAAAATCTATTTTTTTCGAAAGAAAAAGACTTTATTTACCCTCTAGAAGCTTTTTGGGGGGTTTTTGGAAGGTTTTTATAAATATTTTGAACAAAAAGAGGTGTTTTAAAAAAATCCCTGATTTTTCCCGATTTTTGGCCATTTGGTAAGGCTATAGACTTACCTTTTTTGGCGATTTTTGGGGAAACATTTTCTGCCCCAAAATCTATTTTTTTCGAAAGAGAAAGACTTTAATTTCCTCCTAGAAGCTTTTTGGGGGGTTTCTGGTAGGTTTTTAAAAATATTTTTGAAGAAAAAGAGAAGTTTTAAAAACCCCTGATTTTGCCGGATTTTTGGCCATTTGGTAAGGCTATAGACTTACCTTTTTGGCGATTTTTGGGGAAAAATTTTCTGCCCCAAAATCTATTTTTTTCGAAAGAGAAAGACTTTATTTTCCTCCTAGAAGCTTTTTCGGGGGTTTCTGGTAGGTTTTTAAAAATATTTTTGAAGAAAAAGAGAAGTTTTAAAAACCCCTGATTTTGCCGGATTTTTGGCCATTTGGTAAGGCTATAGACTTACCCAAAAGACTTTATTTACCCCCTAGAGTTTTTTTTTGGGGTTTCTGGTAGGTTTTTATAAATATTTTGAAGAAAAAGAGGATTTTTAAAAACCCCTGATTTTGCCCGATTTTTGGCCATTTGGTAAGGCTATAGGCTTACCTTTTTGGCGATTTTTGGGGGAAAATTTTCTGCCCGAAAATCGAGTTTTGTCGAAAGAAAAGACTTTATTTACCCCTAGAGGCTTTTTGGGGGTTTCTGGTAGCTTTTCATAAATATTTTGAAGAAAAGAGGAGTTTTAAAACGCCTGATTTTGCCAGATTCTTGGCCATTTGGTGAGGCTATAGACTTACCTTTTGGCGATTTTTGGGGAAACTTTTGTGCCCCAAAACAAATTTTTTTGAAAGAAAAGACTTTTTATATTCCTAGGGGCTATTTTGGGGATTCTGGTAGGTTTTTTAAATATTTTTGAAGAAAAGAGAAGTTTTAAAAACCCCTGATTTTGCCGGATTTTTGGCCATTTGGTAAGGCTATAGACTTACCTTTTTGGCGATTTTTCTGGAAAAATTTTCTGCCCCAAAATGGATTTTTTTGGAAAGAAAAAGACTTTATTTACCTCCTAGAAGCTTTTTGGGGGGTTTCTGGTAGGTTTTTATAAATATTTTTGAAAAAAAGAGGAGTTTTCAAAACCCCTGATTTTGCCCGATGTTTGGCCATTTGGTAAGGCTATAGACTTACCTTTTTGGCGATTTTGGGGAAAAATGTTCTGCCCCAAAATCGATTTTTTTCGAAAGAAAAAGACTTTATTTACTCCCTGTAAGCTTTTTGGGGGGTTTTTGGTAGGTTTTTATAAATATTTTTGAAAAAAAGAGGAGTTTTCTTAACCCTTGATTTTGCCCGATTTTTGGCCATTTGGTAAGGATAGACTTACCTTTTTGGCGATTTTTGGGGGAAAATTTTGTGCCCCAAAATTTATTTTTTCTGCAACAAAAAGACTTTATTTACCTCCTAGAAGGTTTTTGGGGGATTTCTGGTAGGTTTTTATAAATAATTTTGAAAAAAAGAGGAGTTTTCAAAACCCCTGATTTTGCCCGACTTTTGGCCATTTGGTAAGGCTATAGACTTACCTTTTTGGCGATTTTTAGGGAAAAATTTTCTGCCCCAAAATCGATTTTTTTCGAAAGAAAAAGACTTTATTTACCCCCTGGAAGCTTTTTGGGGGTTTCTGGTATGTTTTTATAAATATTTTTGAAAAAAAGAGGAGTTTTCTTAAACCCTGATTTTGCCCGATTTTTGGCCATTTGGTAAGGCTATAGACTTACCTTTTTGGCGATTTTTCTGGAAAAATTTTCTGCCCCAAAATGGATTTTTTTGGAAAGAAAAAGACTTTATTTACCCCCTGGAAGCTTTTTGGGGGGTTTCTGGTAGGTTTTTATAAATATTTTGCAGAAAAGAGGACTTTTAAAAACCCCTGATTTTGCCCGATTTTTGGCCATTTGGTAAGGCTATAGACTTACCTTTTTGGCGATTTTTCTGGAAAAATTTTCTGCCCCAAAATCGATTTTTTTCGAAAGAAAAAGACTTTATTTACCCCCTGGAAGCTTTTTGGGGGTTTCTGGTATGTTTTTATAAATATTTTTGAAAAAAAGAGGAGTTTTCTTAAACCCTGATTTTGCCCGATTTTTGGCCATTTGGTAAGGCTATGGACTTACCTTTTTGGCGACTTTTAGGGAAAAATTTTCTGCCCCAAAATCGATTTTTTTCGAAAGAAAAAGACTTTATTTACCCCCTGGAAGCTTTTTGGGGGTTTCTGGTATGTTTTTATAAATATTTTGAAAAAAAGAGGAGTTTTCTTAAACCCTGATTTTGCCCGATTTTTGGCCACTTGGTAAGGCTATAGACTTACCTTTTTGGCGATTTTTCTGGAAAAATTTTCTGCCCCAAAATGGATTTTTTTGGAAAGAAAAAGACTTTATTTACCCCCTGGAAGCTTTTTGGGGGGTTTCTGGTAGGTTTTTATAAATATTTTGCAGAAAAGAGGACTTTTAAAACCCTGATTTTGCCTGATTTTTGGCCATTTGGTAAGGCTATAGACTTACCTTTTGGCGATTTTCTGGAAAAATTTTCTGCCCCAAAATCGATTTTTTCGAAAGAAAAGACTTTATTTACCCCTGGAAGCTTTTTGGGGTTTCTGGTATGTTTTATAAATATTTTGAAAAAAGAGGAAAAACCCTGATTTTGCCTGATTTTTGGCCATTTGGTAAGGCTATAGACTTACCTTTTGGCGATTTTTCTGGAAAAATTTTCTGCCCCAAAATGGATTTTTTGGAAAGAAAAGACTTTATTTACCCCTGGAAGCTTTTTGGGGGTTTCTGGTAGGTTTTATAAATATTTTGCAGAAAAGAGGACTTTTAAAAACCCCTGATTTTGCCCGATTTTTGGCCATTTGGTAAGGCTATAGACTTACCTTTTTGGCGATTTTTCTGGAAAAATTTTCTGCCCCAAAATGGATTTTTTGGAAAGAAAAGACTTTATTTACCCCTAGAAGCTTTTTGGGGGTTTCTGGTAGGTTTTATAAATATTTTGAAGAAAAGAGGAGTTTTAAAACCCCTGATTTTGCCTGATTTTTGGCCATTTGGTAAGGCTATAGACTTACCTTTTGGCGATTTTTCTGGAAAAATTTTCTGCCCCAAAATCGATTTTTTTCGAAAGAAAAAGACTTTATTTACCCCCTGGAAGCTTTTTGGGGGTTTCTGGCATGTTTTTATAAATATTTTTGAAAAAAAGAGGAGTTTTCTTAAACCCTGATTTTGCCGGATTTTTGGCCATTTGGTAAGGCTATAGACTTACCTTTTTGGCGATTTTTCTGGAAAAATTTTCTGCCCCAAAATGGATTTTTTTGGAAAGAAAAAGACTTTATTTACCTCCTAAAAGCTTTTTGGGGGGTTTCTGGTAGGTTTTTATAAATATTTTGCAGAAAAGAGGACTTTTAAAAACCCCTGATTTTGCCCGATTTTTGGCCATTTGGTAAGGCTATAGACTTACCTTTTGGCGATTTTTGGGAAACATTTTCTGCCCCAAAATCGATTTTTCGAAAGAAAAGACTTTATTTACCCCTAGAAGTTTTTGGGGTTTCTGGTAGGTTTTATAAATATTTTGAAAAAAGAGGAGTTTTCAAAACCCTGATTTTGCCCGATTTTTGGCCATTTGGTAAGGCTATAAACTTACCTTTTTGGCGATTTTTCTGGAAAAATTTTCTGCCCCAAAATGGATCTTTTTTGGAAAGAAAAAGACTTTATTTACCTCCTAGAAGCTTTTTGGGGGGTTTCTGGTAGGTTTTTTTAAATATTTTTGAAAAAAAGAGGAGTTTCCATAACCCCTGATTTTGCCCGATTTTTGGCCATTTGGTAAGGCTATAGACTTACCCTTTTGGCGATTTTTGGGGGAAATTTTTCTGCCCCAAAATCTATTTTTTCTGCAACAAAAAGACTTTATTTACCCCTAGAGTTTTTTGGGGGTTTCTGGTAGGTTTTATAAATATTTTGAAGAAAAAGAGGAGTTTTAAAAACCCCTGATTTTGCCCGATTTTTGGCCATTTGGTAAGGCTATAGACTTACCTTTTTGGCGATTTTTGGGGGAAACTTTTGTGCCCCAAAACAAATTTTTTTGGAAAGACAGAGACTTTTTATATTCCCTAGGGGCTATTTGTGGGGTTTCTTGTAGGTTTTTATAAATATTTTGAAGAAAAAGAGAAGTTTTAAAAACCCCTGATTTTGCCGGATTTTTGGCCATTTGGTAAGGCTATAGACTTACCTTTTTGGCGATTTTTCTGGAAAAATTTTCTGCCCCAAAATGGATTTTTTTGGAAAGAAAAAGACTTTATTTACCCCCTGGAAGCTTTTTGGGGGGTTTCTGGTAGGTTTTTATAAATATTTTGCAGAAAAGAGGACTTTTAAAAACCCCTGATTTTGCCTGATTTTTGGCCATTTGGTAAGGCTATAGACTTACCTTTTGGCGATTTTCTGGAAAATTTTCTGCCCCAAAATCGATTTTTTCGAAAGAAAAGACTTTATTTACCCCTGGAAGCTTTTTGGGGGTTTCTGGCATGTTTTATAAATATTTTTGAAAAAAGAGGAGTTTTCTTAAACCCTGATTTTGCCGGATTTTTGGCCATTTGGTAAGGCTATAGACTTACCTTTTTGGCGATTTTTCTGGAAAAATTTTATGCCCCAAAATGGATTTTTTTGGAAAGAAAAAGACTTTATTTACCTCCTAAAAGCTTTTTGGGGGGTTTCTGGTAGGTTTTTATAAATATTTTGCAGAAAAGAGGACTTTTAAAAACCCCTGATTTTGCCCGATTTTTGGCCATTTGGTAAGGCTATAGACTTACCCTTTTGGCGATTTTTGGGGGAAAATTTTCTGCCCCAAAATCTATTTTTCTGAAAACAAAAGACTTTATTTACCCCTAGAAGCTTTTTGGGGGTTTCTGGTAGGTTTTATAAATATTTTGAAGAAAAGAGGAGTTTTTTTTATAAATATTTTGAAGAAAAGAGGAGTTTTAAAACCCCTGATTTTGCCTGATTTTTGGCCATTTGGTAAGGCTATAGACTTACCCTTTTGGCGATTTTTGGGGGAAAATTTTCTGCCCCAAAATCTATTTTTTCTGCAACAAAAAGACTTTATTTACCCCCTAGAGTTTTTTTGGGGGTTTCTGGTAGGTTTTTATAAATATTTTGAAGAAAAAGAGGAGTTTTAAAAACCCCTGATTTTGCCCGATTTTTGGACATTTGGTAAGGCTATAGGCTTACCTTTTTGGCGATTTTTGGGGGAAAATTTTCTGCCCCAAAATCGAGCTTTGTCGAAAGAAAAAGACTTTATTTACCCCCTAGAGGCTTTTTGGGGGGTTTCTGGTAGCTTTTCATAAATATTTTGAAGAAAAAGAGGAGTTTTAAAAACGCCTGATTTTGCCAGATTCTTGGCCATTTGGTAAGGCTATAGACTTACCTTTTTGGCGATTTTCGGGGGAAACTTTTGTGCCCCAAAACAAATTCCTTTTGAAAGAAAAAGACTTTTTATATTCCCTAGGGGCTATTTTGGGGGATTCTGGTAGGTTTTTTTAAATATTTTTGAAGAAAAAGAGAAGTTTTAAAAACCCCTGATTTTGCCGGATTTTTGGCCATTTGGTAAGGCTATAGACTTACCTTTTTGGCGATTTTTCTGGAAAAATTTTCTGCCCCAAAATGGATTTTTTTGGAAAGAAAAAGACTTTATTTACCTCCTAGAAGCTTTTTGGGGGGTTTCTGGTAGGTTTTTATAAATATTTTTGAAAAAAAGAGGAGTTTTCAAAACCCCTGATTTTGCCCGATTTTTGGCCATTTGGTAAGGCTATAGACTTACCTTTTTGGCGATTTTGGGGAAAAATGTTCTGCCCCAAAATCGATTTTTTTCGAAAGAAAAAGACTTTATTTACCCCCTGTAAGCTTTTTGGGGGGTTTTTGGTAGGTTTTTATAAATATTTTTGAAAAAAAGAGGAGTTTTCTTAACCCTTGATTTTGCCCGATTTTTGGCCATTTGGTAAGGATAGACTTACCTTTTTGGCGATATTTGGGGGAAAATTTTGTGCCCCAAAATTTATTTTTTCTGCAACAAAAAGACTTTATTTACCTCCTTGAAGGTTTTTGGGGGGTTTCTGGTAGGTTTTTATAAATAATTTTGAAAAAAAGAGTAGTTTTCAAAACCCCTGATTTTGCCCGACTTTTGGCCATTTGGTAAGGCTATAGACTTACCTTTTTGGCGATTTTTAGGGAAAAATTTTCTGCCCCAAAATCGATTTTTTTCGAAAGAAAAAGACTTTATTTACCCCTGGAAGCTTTTTGGGGTTTCTGGTATGTTTTATAAATATTTTAAAAAAAGAGGAGTTTTCTTAAACCCTGATTTTGCCCGATTTTTGGCCATTTGGTAAGGCTATAGACTTACCTTTTTGGCGATTTTTTGGGGAAAAATTTTCTGACCCAAAATCGATTTTTTTCGAAAGAAAAAGACTTTATTTACCCCCTAGGGGCTCTTTGGGGGGTTTCTGGTAGGTTTTTATAAATATTTTGAAGAAAAAGAGGAGTTTTAAAAACCCCTGATTTTGCCCGATTTTTGGCCATTTGGTTAGGCTATAGACTTACCTTTTTGGCGATTTTTGGGGAAAATTTTTCTGCCCCAAAATTGATTTTTTTGGAAAGAAAAAGACTTTATTTACCCCTTAGAAGCTTTTGGGGGTTTCTGGTAGGTTTTATAAATATTTTTGAAAAAAAGAGGAGTTTTCAAAACACCTGATTTTGCCAGATTTTTGGCCATTTGGTAAGGCTATAGACTTACCTTTTTGGCGATTTTCGGGGGAAAATTTTGTGAGAAAAAGACTTTATTTACCGTCTAGAGACTTTTCGGGGGGTTTCTGGTAGGTTTTTATAAAAAGTTGAGCTTTGAAGGCCGCTGGTTTTGGGCGATGTTTTGTCATTTGGCAAGGGTCGGTAAAGTAAAGAGTTGCATTTTTCCTCCCAATGTTCGAACAGTAAATTTTCTCCAAATTCGGGAACAAAAGCTCTATAACTGAGCTGTAGTGTGTAGCCACGAAGAAAAAACTCTCAAAGTTTCCATTTTCCGATGATTATAAAATAAACTTAAATCGAGAAACACAAAGATATTTACATGAAGAACATTACTTGAAAATTACTCGGGTTTTCAAAGTAAGGTGTCTTCGTACCCTTAGGTGCCTTGTGCAAGGGGGGGTTAGAATAGGAGGGGGTTGGAAGACCATTCAGGACCTGAGTGAAGGGGGGTGAAAGTAAATGGGGGTTGATCTTACAAAATTTTTCAGTGAACTGCTTAAACGCAGTGAGAACAGGCCCTATTGTAGCCTACTTTAAGTTTTGCGACCCATAGTTCTTCCAAGCAAAATTTCATACTACGAAAGTCAAATTAAGTAGTGAAGAATATTGAATAAAATATTGAAGAACATTGTAACAAGCGGGGCCTAAAATAGTGGGGTTGGAAACTTTTCAAACCATTACCCAGCGGGGTTACGGCAATTGGGCTCTAAGAGCCAATGAAACTGTTCCCATAGATAAAGCACTATTTAAGACCCTAATCTAAGCAGAACAGAGAAACTAAATTCTGGGTTCTGGGGAGGGGGAATCTGCCCCACTCTATTAATAGCAGCCATTACTTAACTAATAAACAAAACAGAAAAACTGCAAAACAAATACACCCTGACTAAATAATCAAACATTGTTGCTAATACATTTGAGATTTGCTTGTTAAACAAAATGTTAGATC